>JAUYWI010069299.1:0-14588 GCA_034780595.1 Parotoplana pacifica | reverse complement strand
AATTGGGAGAATGTTTGGTGTTATTTTTAAAGCATAAAAATATTTTGTTATGAAGCTACAGTCATCAGAAGTTTATTGAAAAAAGTTAATAACATAATACCAAAAATGATCTTCAAAACATTTGCCATATATTTCAAGCCACTCACTTTTAAACATTGGTAACATATTAATTATTTAGTACTTATCCATGACATATATATTTTACAATATTAAATAATACCCTTGTCCATAACCTCTATCAGTGCTAAGAGCCATTTTAAAATATGGGCTGAATCTCAAAATTCCAGGGACAAAATTGAAATGTGAGGTCCAAATTAAAAAAATATACTAATTAATTTTAGATCTTTGTAACTCAAAAACTAATTGAGATAGAAAACTGATTTAATATTCTAATTAATCCAGACAATTGTAAGAATATTTGGTGTTATTTTTAAAGCATAAAATATTTTGTTTTGAAGCTACAGTCATCAGAAGTTTATTAAAAAAAAGTTTAAAAAATGTATACCATAAAACAATCTTAAAACTTTTCCCACATATTTCAGGCCACTCACTTCCACTAATTAACTTTAAATGGCTGTAGGTTCTGAATGAATGCAATATATAGTTAAAAAAAGTCTTTTATTATATACATATTATTCTTGATAAAATATATCTGAACTGACACATGTTTTTTCATGTATAAAATACTAGTTTTTTTTAAATTTTCTGATTTGTGGCAAATCTGGAAATGCCAGTGTCTTTTATTATGTACATATTATTCTTGATATCTGAACTGACACATGCCTTTTTCATGTATTAAATGCTAGTTTTTTAATTTTCTGGATTTTGGACAAATCTGGAAATCCCAGGTTTGAATTTGGAATTGCCAAAACAGAAATGCACTAATTAATTTTAGATCATTGTAACTCAAAATGAAATTGGGATAGAAAGCTAATTTATTATTCTAATTAATTCAGACAATCAGGAGAATATATTGTGTTGTTTTTAGAGCATAAAAATATTTCTCATTTTGAAGATACAGTCTTCTGAAGTATATTAAAAAATGTATACCAAAAACCAATCTTCTGAACTTTTCCAATATATTTCACACCACTCACTTATAAACTTCAGTAACATATGTTTTGCAAATATTAAATAATAGCCTTGTTCATAACCTCTATCAGTGGTAAGAACAATTTTAAAATATGGGTGCAAATCTGGACATGCCAGGGGTAAATCCTGAATTGCCAGGAACATATACAGAAATAATTACACTGATTAATTTTAGATTGTTGTAACTCAAGAACTAATTGAGTTAGAAAGCTGATTTAATATTCTAATTAATCCAGACAGTTGTGAGAATATTTGGTGTTATTTTTAAAGCATAAAAATATTTCATTTTGAAGTTAGAGTCATCAGAGGTTTGTAGTTGGTAATAAGTAGATAATTTTACCTCCCAATAGGTTCAGATTAAATGTAATAAATTTATATTACAAAACATCCTTCATTATGTAAGTACATATTATTCTTGATAAAATACATCTGAACTGATATTTGCCTTTTACATTTTATTATATATAATGCTAATTTTTTAAATATATACTACATTGCAGAATGACATACATTCTTTTTTATAATTACAAACAACTAGATATATCAGTAGGGATTTTTATTGTGAAAAATGATCTTAAAAAGGGGGAATAAAAATATAAAGCTATTGATCATGTAGAAAATGGTTTTGGTAGATTCTCCCAATAGATTAGGAATTAATTTAATTTATATTACAAGAAGTTTTTTATTGTGTACATATTTTTCTTGATAAAAATATATCTGAACTGACACATGCCTTTTTAATGTACAAAATGCTAGCTTTTTTTTAATTCCAGATTTGCCCTATCCTTTTGGATTTACCCCTGAGTGGGGTGAACCTAGAAGTGTACTGTTTTCTAATTTTTGACTCTTTACAACATTGTAGTGACAGCAATGGTTTTTTATTATTATAAAAACAATTAGCTGTATCATTAGAGTCTTTTATTGTGAAAATTGATTGTTTATTAATAAAAGGACAATAAAAAATAGCCAAACCTTCCAGATTTGGCCCCACTCACCCTAGACATCTAGATGATTTTTGTAGTATACACTCCAACAACATTTGATATTAACCAAAAGGAAATAGAATTATGAAAAATCAATTAATCATAAATAAATTTATTCATATTAAACTTCATAGAACACCATTTTAATTTTCATAAAGTACATTTGAATCTGAATCTAATTTCTAAAAATTATATTGTCTTTAGACAAAACCCATTTTAATTTTGTATTTATTTAGAGTACAGAAATAATTATTTTCACATTTAAAAATAGTAACAGATTTGGATTATAAATACTGTTTATTTAAACTTCTATTAACCAAATTCATATATACCTATTCTAATGCTTGTTTTGATTGTTTACTTTAATTAATATTTCAATGTGGTCATAAATTACCATGCATCAAAATAATTGTCAGAAACATTTTATTGTAATATTATTCCATGCTGTTTGTAGTTTCATTTAATACAAACTTACTTTTCATACATCACAAAGAAATTGTAGCTCCCATACTAAATGCTTAAACAACATTTAATAATGTATTATTTTTTAAACACATCATACATAATAAAATGAATTAAAATAATTTGAGAAACTAGAAAAAAGAAACCATAACACCTAATTTTTGAAGAATGTCTAAAGATAAATGGAGTTTTCTAAATTTGTGCTATACTTTTCTAAGTTTACTTTTAGGTAAAGAAAAGTTTATTTTTAGGTAATACTTCTTAATGATTATTAAAGAAAAAAATAATTATGAAAAATGCAATTTCTGAAGGTGTTTCATTTCCTTTTTTCCAGCCCTCTATATACTATTGAAAATATATATCACACTTTCATAATTCAATTAACAATTGATATTTATTATTAACACTTGTACATGAATTCAATTTAGTTTATGATGTATATTAAAAAAATATAAGAATATTTGAACAGTTGTTGGCCATTTAAAATAAAGATTTAGCAAGTATGTTATATAATTTTAAATTTTAAGGTTACAGCCTTTATTTTATTAAAAAATATCAAGTTTCTACTATTGTATCTACATAAAGTTGATAAAAAAATATTTGTAAAATAAATATACATAAAAATTTGTGAATTTTATATTTGTATTTGTATTACCTATTAGGTTTCTAAAAGAACCAAATTTACACCTGATTATTTTAAACTATATGTTTTAATTTATAAAAATGTTGTATTTGAAAATATTTGATTGTAAGTTGCTATTTTAACTGGATATTTGTAATGATCAAGTAATAAAAATAAATGTTGTTTCTAATATTAATTTTATGTTTTAACTGTTTTATGCCACCATTACATTTTGTAATTTTTAATTGTTAAATCAACTAAAATAATTGTATGAAATAAAACCTACCTACAAAATTGACTTAGTATATACTTTTATGAAGTATTAAATATTCTGTACAAATATATCTACAAAAATATGTACAGTGACATTAATAGAGGTGTTTTATACCTTTATCATAATAATAAAAATTCAACATTTTTTAGTTAAAATCCATAAAATATATTACTTTTTCACTAACATCTAGAAATGATAAGGCTCAGCATCTTAGGGCCTGACCACCAATCCATCTTAACATCTCAATATGTTAATTTAGATGCAAAATTAAAATTCTATCTCCCCTAAGGATTTGATCCAAATACCAATACTTTCTGAATATAGCTATTTCAGTGGTGAGACTGATGCCCAAATTAAAAAAAGTTTGCCTGAATTTTAGCATTTAACCTTTTTATTCAAAATCACTTCAAATTATATATCTTTAAAAAAATAAAAACTTCAGCATATTAATGTTAGTGTAAAAAGTAAGAATTTAATTGCAGTACATCTAATAAAAGAACACAATTGCAAATAGATGCAATAAAATATTCGCTAAAAAGCATTTAAAGTTTCATTTTTGATTATTACAATTTCATTTGTTTGAATATTTGCTAAATGAACCTGCAGTTAGATATAACTTTCATCCCTAAATAGTGCATGAAAATTGCTACTTATGATACCAAAATGAGTATATATAGTAGTTGTTTGGCTGGTACAGGACACCTAATAAGTCAAATTTTGTGTTCTAGTAATATAAAAAAGAGCATAAAACTTGGTGTTGGATAACAGCCTCTACAAACTGTACATAATCAAAAAATACAATGTCACAATGTTACATATTTTGATGTTGTCAGTTTATGCTGTAATTTACTTACACTTTTGATTTGGGGTGTCAGGGCAGAGTGCTACTTTCAACATATGATTTGGAGAAACATGCTAGTAACATCAAACAAGAATAACCTCTACAAACTATTAAGACTCATAAAATGTAGTCACGAAATTTGATTTTCTAAATGTTTTTTTAAATATTGGTATTGAACTTTTGGACAACCTACAACTACTGTAACAACTTATGTTGGATATTGATGATTAGGGACAGCCTACACTTGTATGTGGATGTGGGGGCCTAAGTACCAGTATCCAATTTGTACATGGGTGTTAGACACATCAATTTTTTATACAGTGGTACCAACCAAATTAATTTAATTGATTTAGATAACTCATCAGCATCTGTAAAAAATTTGATTTTGGACATGGGTGTTAGATTTTAAAGTGGGTATAGGCCTATGGTGTATCAAATTTGCTATCCAATAATGCCAAAAGTAATATGTATCAATTTGGCTAATCCAAGGCTTGCAAAATGTTGGATTTTGTACCTAAAGCCAGCCATATTTTTGGGGGGTGTTGGAAAGCCCCTACTGGCAACTTAAAAAAAAAATATATATTCCTATATTTTTTTCATGACATAAATTTTATTTTTTGTAACCTATTTTTGCAACAAGCAAACAAGCCTTGATTTAACATTTAAAGGGCACTAAACACAAATCTTTTCTAATGACAAGAAGGGAAACCATCCTATTTTCAAAACAAATTAAGTTAATTTGGAACTGAATTCAAAGTGGAATATGTATCATAGTGATGAGATAAACATAGCAGATGCAATTTGGGCCACTAATGTAGCTGTATCAGGTTACAGCTATAAATCAACTGAAGGAATTGAAGAAGTATTTGTAGCTATGTTTCCTGACAGCATTATTGTTAAAGATGTGAAAAGGTATCATAAGTACTGTATTACTTTTAATTTAAGTCCATATGTACATAATCAACTAGTGTCAGATATATTCTAATTTAATTCATTTTTCTGTCTATGTGTTAATAAAACCACAAATGATGCAATTGAAAACAATTTTCTTTCATAACTCATGGCTATCAAACTTTTTCTGCAATAACAATTACTTTGAGCAAAAATCAAAATTTCTTATGCTTTGCATTGATGGTTCTAATGTAAACAAGTTCCTGCATAAACTAGTGAACAGATGGTGTAATGATGGTGGTTGCTCACAATTAATTAATATTGGTTCGCTTATGTTTCGAATGCATTTCATGCTGATTAAGGATTAGATAATCAATGAAAACCAAGTTTCTACCAATCACTACAAAAAAATAAACAACATTTGAAGGATCCAATGTTTGAAGCAAGGTTACTTTATCATTTCAATTTTGCCTTTTTTCAATAAATTTGAACATTTCTTTCCTTGAACTGGGGCATTGATATACACAGAGTTGTCTAATCATGCTGGTATTACTACAATTTTTGAAAGCAGATGTTATTGGATACAATCAAGGCTCTGAGCTGCTATCATTTGATATAAAAAACAGCAAGAACAACTCATCAACAATACAAATCGTGATAAAAGTAAAAACAATTCTTCAAGATTGTTCTCCATTACAAACAATTTTCTTTGTAATGACTTTAATGATTTTACATTGCTATTGCTTCCAACCTAAAGAAACCACCATTTTGAAGTCTCTGTAGTGTATTGACCCTCAGGCCAAAATCAAGAATGTGGGATGGTTTTTGTCAAACAACTTAGAAAGGAACTGAAAGCTGTCTTGTCAAATATTGATGACTTTGACTCTTTGGTCAATGATTGGATGATGTATTCTATTGAGAAACAGGTCCAGGAGACATGGTACAAGACCACAACTATATCTGGGAGAACACAGTATTTGTCAGTTGACCAATACTGAGCACATGTCTTTGCCATCAAAAAACATAGATGGAACAGAAAACTATTCATCAAAGACAATCAAGGCAGCTCTCACATTATTTACTCTATGGAGTATTTATGTAGAGTGAAGTTTTTTTTCTTATAAGTAGTATTTAACCATTATATTTCTCCTAATTTTTTTTACAAAAGTACTGCCACAGGCATGTGCTAACAACAAGCAATTTTTACAAATTTATGTCTTAGTATTATACTTCTAGACTAATATTTGACAATTGTAAAACCTGATTCTTTTGTAGATAAAATTATATGCCTTCCCGAATCAAAAGCAGTTTAGATAACACCTCTTCAGTCTCGTCTTCAGAGTCAGATTTTGCATCTGATTTTATTGAATATTCAGTACCCAGTGCACCAAGTGTTTCACTTTGCCCCAAGACACATGACGAACTATTACAAGTCCCCAGTAAAAAGCGTCGTCTTGAATCAAATGTAAGTGGACAACTTATTGTTAATTATACTATACCTTATGTCACTCACAGTTATAGAAATCAGTTTACTAACTTTCATTAATTTTCTTGTTATATAAAGATCTATTCTAGGAACATCTAGTCCATCAGTATGTATTATTGTCTCTTGTATTGCTTTTATTTATGCTTTTAATTTCTTTGCCATGTGTTTAATTGCTTAAAGCTATTAATATGAATGTGAGTACTGTGTTCTGTAAATGGTTAGTTTACGTATCATAACACTGAAACTGTACCTGTATTAGTTTGGAAATTAAGGTGGTTAATATTTTACTAATTTTAGTTGCCATTGTGACTTTATTCTTTTAATTTAAAATCTTTTAATTGATGTTTTTGCGTACCCTTGAAGCTAAATGGTAAACTGTATTTTTATTGAGACTGTTGATGTGCTCGTACATATCTCTGCAATGCAGGTCAGGTTAAATAGCACTCATTGTATCTTACCCCGTTTTCACTACCATTTAAACATTTATTATTTGGCAGACCATCCACCATATTTTTAGCTAATCAAATACTATTAGTGACTGTCAACTTCTGAAATAAATTTACCATAGACTGATTGCTATTCAATAAAATGTTTGGTAACATTGAAGTAAGTTTCACCATCTAAATTGGACAAACCAATATTTTCAGCATTAATTTTATCAATAAAAGACGTTTTAAATTTTTGTTTTTTGGTTAAAAATGTAGTAAGAATATATATAAGTCAGCACACATTTTATTATGTAAAATATTTACTAAGGTATGAACTTTACTATTTCAGTCTATTACAGAGGATGATTCCTTTATTACTGAATTGTCTGGTAGTTCTTCAACCAACAGACCTATGGGGGACTCCTTTCATTCAAATTCCAGTTATCTAATTGATGCCGAAATCCTTCAATCATGCCAAGTGAGCACTACTATATCGTCTAATAATAAGATAGGGGTTTGTACGATTTTACTTAGAAAAGTGTTTTTGTAAGTGCTGCCGTTTTTCATGTGCCCTATTGTGAACATAAGAATATTATTCACTCTAAAAATTATTTCAGATAAGTTTAGCATACAAAAAAACAAGAACGGAAGCGTATTTTAAATTATATTGTATCTAACTAACATAATCTTTGTTTGTGTTTAGTGTCTGTGCCTTTGAACCGATTATGGTTATTGCAATTAGTTGAGTGCTATTTTGTTGGCATATTGGACATTAAGCATAATGTTCTTCCATTCTTCGATCGACATTGTCATAGTTTATTCTAAAGGTCTCTATTTCCTTGACTTTCTTTCATTTATTTCATAATAACCGCAATAGGTGGGCAATTTCATTCACCCTGTTTCCTGTTTTTTCGATACTTTTTATTCTCCTGTGATTCGGCTGCTCCTTGTTGCTTGCTACAGTGAGGTGTCCACATAGCATGTCGTCACCATCGTCCCTTTTGATTGACTGTGTTAGTCTGATACATTACATTTGCCTTAAACTGTTCAAGTAAATGGCAAACCTTGTTATATGTAGATTTAACGATTTTTTTAAGGTTTAACTAGACATAGGCATGCTTTAATAAAGTTATTGCCTTTTTACAAACGACTACTATCTTGGTGATTTTTAAATACATCCACAGACCTTTGCTTTAGGAAAATAGAATTAACTAAAAGAAATTAGAATGGTAAAAAGAAATTCTCCGTTATAAGTAAGGCTGTTTCATTTACATTTCTTTAGATGTTTCTATTCTTTTATTTGACAGACACAGCAACTTAATTTGATTACACCTGAAACTGCACTAACTAGTGATGGCGGAGGTACTACGACAACTTCGCTCTCTGAGTTCTTGCAGCAATTCAAAGAGCTTTCTGAATGGTTAGACCAACTTCAAAAACGTAGCCGAAGAGGTAGCGCTGGACACACTAGTCGTTCAGAAAAATATTTAGATAACGTAAGTTCATAAGTTATGATGCTATTTTATTTTGCTGAGACAACAGTTGTTATATTTCTAACGTGATATTTTTCCTGTGTAGTTTTGGATGTAGTGATTTTCGTTTGTATATTGATTACATTAAATTTGCTAGCTAAAATAATAAAACTGGTAGTTCGAATATTTGTGTAGGTAGCAATGATAAAATATTTTGTTTAAATAATCTGTTTAAACCGAATAGCATTGTTGCAGCTGCTGGGTGCAGTTTTCTGCTGATACAAGACTTATTATTTATTTCTACTTAGTGAATCCAAACATCTCTTTATATTAGATTTATTTTAGTTTAACTTGAAGGTTGATTTTTATTACGATAACATTTTTCTGGGCGATGGTTGACCTAATTAACTCTTACTTGATCTAACATAATTATTTGGCAGTACTGTAGGTTACTAAAAATAAGAACCTGTTTTACTCTAATATGTATCTCCCACTAAAGTTAGAACTAGTGTGAACTAGTGAACGCCTATTTTGCTTCTTAAATGGTCTCATTTGGGCTACGAAATGACTCATTACTATCTATCGGTTTGCATAGTATGTATGGTTTCCCGTTCTGTTGGATTTTGGAAAGAGAAACAGCTGTTTTTGAATGCATAGTAAAAACGACATCTTTATGATATAGACCTATGTAGCAATTATAGATGTTATCTAGGAGAATCTAGACATTGTCTAAATACTTTATTATAGGCTGATCTAGATTGTTAGTTATATGCATTCAATTATCGTTGCCTAGACATTAATTGATAACATGTTACTTTAGTTCACTTGCCCTATTTTTGTATGTACGAATATTGTAAAAGGTTAATGAATGAAAACCTTTGTAAACGGTTGAGGTTGGTTAATGTAGCTTTATTTATTGTACGTAGCGGAATTAAATAAATAATAAACTGTTCATAATCTTATTAAAAAGTTTTTCTAAAAATAATAATTTTAAGCAACCTTTAATATTGTTAGCTTAAAATTACAAAAATTGTTACACGTGTTTGTGTGGAGGTGAACAAGTTACTATCTGATGTCTATCTTTGATATTTTATTGAAAGATGCACCTAAACTTCAATTGATGGGTCAGACGCTAATCTGTTGACCTAAGTGATTTTATTAGCTTCAATGATTATACATAATATAATATATTGTGAAAGTTACAATTTGTTTACGACATCGTGCTTTTTTAAACGTGTTTTAGTAGTGGTTATGTACATTTTGTCGTTAAGTCTATATTAACTGGTAGTTTCATTTGTTTAGTTTTACATGTTTGAAATAGTTCTATCTGATCTGGTATCATACTACGTAAATGTGGTACCTAATTTAAATAGCTACGATGGTTTAAATTCTGCTATGACTTTACTTATGGATTGAATTTGATTAAAATTTTGATCGTTTAATCAAGATATTTTATTGACTTGCGTTTTTTGTATTTTCCTTTTAATACATTTTTTTATAAATCATTTTAAAAAGCAACATTTTGCATTTTAATTTTAAGTATTTGTTTCTTAATTTTGAAAAGGAACACAGAATTGTTGTTTCAGTTTTTTATAGTACATTTGTTTATTGCTAACGTTCGACAATGTACTCAGTTAATGATTTTGGCAGCTATGCAGTTTGTAGTATGTTGACGTATTTGAATAGTATAGTCAATAAACGAGACTTTAAAGTGCAGCAGGTGAATAATTGGGCTTGTAGAAAATGTTCATATTTAGCTATTAGAAGTGTGGTTTTACTGTAGAATGAGTTTTAATAAATAAACTTTTTTGTACCTATAACTATTTTATGTAAGGCGAACTTTAGCTAACAAACTACCAGCAGCTAACTTTTTTGTTTATTTATTCAATATTGCATGTTATCTAGTATCAGTTTTATTACTCAGTCCTGTGTTGTGTTAAATAATCGAATACATACTTGTGTGTAAATTCGAGAATAGAGATGTTGTTGTTCTCAAATGTGTTGAAATAGGTAGCAGTTTTATTTCAGGAATAAGGTCACCGTACTGTAAAGAATTTCTAACATGTAATGAAACTTAATTGTTGAAAATGACTTTATTCCATTTTTTCTCGAAGAAAACAATTTTTATACTTTTATTTGTTTATATATAGAAGTAAAAATACGAGTACAGTTAATATGGTTGTTTTGCTTCTTCTTTATTCAGTATATTTAAGAATGTTAATTAAAACTGAAATACACATTTGCCTTTGTATATTAATTTTGTTGGACTTTTTATTGCATTTTCATCAATCGATTTTCCATTTTATGACCACTTTAGATAAATGTAGCATAGAGTTTGTGATTACTTGTTTTTTATATGTATAATGTGCATGTAGCTACATTTATTTATCTGATGGCTCAGGAGACATCCGCAGTTTGTTGGCGTATATAGGAATATTCTGTACATGCAGAGAATGGAGGGAGTATAGGTAATTTGGATCATTCCGCTTTCGATCTTAATATATTGCCAAATTTCTTCCACGTTGGATTTTACACATGGCATGTAGGTACCTAGATGTTGGCTTTAGACAAACATGTCTATGTAGTATTTTATTATATTCAAGCTCATTTGATGATGTTCCATATTCTTCACAGAAATATCGAGCTAATCCAAAAAATGTATAACTTTATGATACTGACCTATATGCATTGATTAATATTATTAAAAGTTAGAATTATATCATATACATGACAATAATAAATAAATCTAGTAAAAGTAGAAAATACTTAATGCTTGTTTGTACTTTAATATTTTTTGATTATAAGTTTTCAAAATTTGAAGACAAATAAGATAATTAAATATTACTCCACAATCAAACTATGAAAGTTATTAAATACTTAAATTTATTATGATGCTGACTTTTAATTGAAGACGATCTCATGTTTTGACAGGCAAGTGACCAATTACTCAGATTGTATATTTATATTTCAGTAAGCGCAGATAGATTTAGGATCCATGGGTGTCAGGGATATCAAGCAAGACATGCACAAAAATTTGGTTAATGAATATTATGATATACTATTCTTATATCCATTCACCAATAACTTGTAGTCAATCCTCATAATTATAGTTTTATAATTTTTTCAAATACTACCTTTAATCTATGCATAATTTTGTCTCCTAATACATAGTATCAATGACAAATATTATCTTATTCTTTCGACTTTTCCAACATTTAGGTGGGGTCGCCGGTGCCGTTCATTTTCCTCCACTTCTTGTGATCCACTGCATCTTCCTTTCGGGCTCCCACTTGCTCCATATCTTCAAGAATACAGTCTTACCATTTCTTTTTGGGTCTTACACGTATCCTCTTTCCCACCTTCATCTTTCAGACAAATATTATCTAAGTATCAATTTATTTCGTTGCTTTTCCGTTATTACCCTGTGTTGATTACATTTAATTTATAATTTATGTTAATTTTTCTGTTAATGGACTAATACTTTTAACTGTAATGTTAAGTTTCTTTGATATTTTTTCATTGTATATAAATCTATGTTAACAATTATCAACTGTAATTTTATTCTATGTTTTTTTAAATTTATGTTAATTTTAAATTTAAATCATTTATACCGACATCTGATTTGGTCATTGTCCAGGTCTCACTTTCATATTCAGGATCGACATAACTGTGACTGGCAGGATTCTTGGTAAATGGGGTAGAGGTCGACCTCGCGAGAACTTCATTAGTAGTCTGAAGCAGTGGATGCATTCAGAAAAGAGACATGTCGATGTGATAAGGATGATTTATTAGTGCCACGTCTTTTCCATTTTAATAGTAGTTATTGTAATATGTAGTTATCACGAAGAAATCGATGCTTTTCTGAATACCACCTGATGCATTCTTCATCATTAATGGAGACCTTTCCATATCCCAGTTTTAGATAAGATTCAGTTGACAAGACTATCGGGATTTATTAGTTTGTTTTATTCTAAAATTTAGTAACATTTTTTCTCTATTTTTTTAAATTATATTTCGCTCATTGTGTATACTAAAATTCACTTTGAATGCGACGCTCCATATTTTATATTTTGAAACAGTCAGATCATGGCCAGTAAAAGCTTATGTATATAGAGTAAATTATGAAGTATGTTTAATGCAGCACATAAAAGCTAATG
Organism: Parotoplana pacifica; assembly: GCA_034780595.1. Lineage (NCBI taxonomy): Eukaryota > Metazoa > Platyhelminthes > Proseriata > Otoplanidae > Parotoplana > Parotoplana pacifica. The sequence continues at coordinate 1,880 of JAUYWI010069299.1, read as the reverse complement.
TCAGTATTTTTTTTATTATTATTGTGTACTTCAAAGTTTCTGTTGGTCTATGGGCGCATAAATTTGAAACAAACAAATAGAAACATGACTCTGGTTTTGAATTTCTCGTCAAAGAGTTTTTGTAGATTTGATCTTTAAAGGTTTCCAAATTCAACCTATTATTAGTCGTATAATAAATTTCTGAAAGTCGTTTGTATTTCTAAGATGGCAGAATGAATTGAAAATGTCCAATCGGTTATGTCTATATTTTGGATCTTTTTCATTTTCTAAATTCGGCTATTTAGCTGTCTGGGCTACCTACCTAGTTCAATTTCTCATGCAGAGAAAAGCTGAATAGTGGATGACTCAACTAGCTTTCTGTAGATCTAACTGCATGGGCGTTCAATATTTTTCCGTTCCCTGTTTGTCTTATTGGGCTACTCTACTTTATCAAGCAGGATCATTGTCAAGGCACAGAATCAATATATTTAGTTTTAGTTTATTTTGCCGCCACGATGTAGCCATTCAGTATTAATGTGATAAACTTTTTAGATTCCTTCCTTAACTCGTACTGTTTTTAGTTCGCCTGTTATTATGTAGATAACATTACAAGAATAGTATAGTAGATAGGATAACAAATATTTTGAAGACTGGTTATTATCAGATTTTAGATCCATTGTAAATTTATTTGCTGATTTATTACCTTTTCTATTCTTTTTTAAGATACCTACTAAACTTTTTGCTTATTCTTTTATCATTTATAGTAGAAATGATAGGTAGAAAATTTGATACATTTTCTGCTAATGCATTGTTTCACTATGTATATTCCATGGATTGAACAATATTATTTGCTTAAGTAAATTTTGGTGTAATTCAATGTATACCACTGCAGCTAGTTGATCATGCATAGTTAGCTGTTAATGATATAAATTATTGAGTAGGAGTAGTATACATTATTTTAAATTACGTTCATCTCATATTTTTAAATTAAATATATTAATTATTTAAAAATATTAACATATTGTTCCTAGGTAGCTAAATAATCTATATATCTATATTGTTCTCTGCCTTATTATAGGTCCATGTCTATTGATTCCACTTTCTATTACATGACACTTCCTTAGGATCTGAATATGGCTCTCGTCTTCATATCCACATTTTAAATGCTTTGATTTTCTTCTTATCGCTTTCATGTAATGTCCGTCTCAGATTAGTGTCTTCACTATTTTCTCTTTGTTTCTACTTTCAGACTTTTGTTCAGAAGTTCTCTTCTTTTTGTAAATGCTGACTTTACCATTGCTATTCTAGTTCGAATTTTTTCTTGACTTCTTCCTCTGATGTAATTGTTCTACCCAAATATTTGAATTTCTTAACTTTTTCTTCTTGTTGGTCATTCAGAGTAATGTTGACTGGGTCGTTTCCTCTTGATATTCTCATTACCTTTGTCTTCTTTATATTGATTTTTTTTAGATTTCTCGTTGAGTTTTTTATGAGTTGTTGTAGTCTCTGTTCAGTATCTGCTATTGTCCCTTGATCATCTGCTAATCATACTTCTTATATTAACTCGCCACCTATCTTAAACAATGGCCTCATTGACGTTGTCAAATGCTCATTCATCATGCGTACGCTGGATCTGATTTGTTATTTTCAATTTTTCCGTTTGATTGATGTTGAGGTCTTGAATCAGTCTTCGGTATTTCCAATCAATTCCTATTCTTTTGAGTGTTTTCATGAGTCATTTTCAATTCACTTTGTCAAAGTCAATGAAGAATGCATATATGGATAGTTCGTTATTCAGGGTTCCCGCGGTCCTGGAATATCCTGGATTTCCATTTTTAAAAATCCAGGTCTTGAAAATCCTGGAATTTGGGATATTTTACTGAAATTCCTGAAATTTCGGA
>JAUYWI010069288.1:0-14591 GCA_034780595.1 Parotoplana pacifica | reverse complement strand
GTAGAGTTGTATGGTTAACCGTGTCAAACGCCTTTGACAGGTATATTGCCACTAGAGATACCAGATGACCACTGCTGACCTCTTTCAGGAAAGTAAAACTTTAAAGAACTATTTATTGAGAACCTCGAAACAAAACGAAATAAATTACATAAACATCAATTAGTAGCCAGGCCATCTATCTGTATACTACTATATTTAATTTGTTATTTGTTTGGAGGTTCTCAATTGAATATTTACTGACCAGTGTTCCCCAGATTTGAAACTTAGTTCTTTGTCAATTTATCCTTGAAGTTGTATGTATGTTGTTTTTAGACATTAAATCAACAACATTTGGCTTTATAAACATAAGCTTTAAACATCGATGTAGGTGGGCGAGCTAGTGGTCCAGCGGTTAGAATTATATTTAATTTCTGAAAGTCATTTTTATATCTCTGAAACTACTAAAAAAAAGTTGCTTTGAAATTTGGAACATTAATTTGAACTTATAAAAGAAACATATTTTTAAAATAGATCATAGATCATGTGACCTTCGGTTTGGACCAGCTGAAATGGCCGAAACATATATTTTGAATGAACTAAAACTGAACAATAATAACAATTTTTGATATTCAATGATTCAAATATTATTTAGCTCCTTGCAATTAACTTACGGCACTATGTTTGGTCTCCTCGAATTTGAACTATATAGTAGGGCTTTCAGCTATTGATTTTTTACATTTAAGTTTATAACTGTCTATCATTTATAATGTATATGAATACCAATTTTTAGATTTATATCAAAAGTTCTTATTATTGTTCAGTTCTGGTCTATTAAGAATTGAGGTTATTGATGTTTTCAATCCTTTGAACTGATACAAATTTCAGTACAGTAGTTTCAAAGATATGAAAAATTGGCCTTTAAAAAACAGCCTAAAGTTAGCGTCAAACGAAAGTATAGAGTTGGCAGTACCTTGTTATATGTATATAGTACCTATGTATATCTTGGGCTTACTGATTTGGAATGAGAAAATCATAAAAAAATTATTACTAATTATTCTAAGATAAACATTATATGGAAAAAAGATTAACAAATAGTTAGTTAAAACAATTGAAAAATACTCAAAACAGATTGTTAAAATAATTATGAAAAAAAACAGTAAAAGATTGTAAATTTCTAAACTTATATAAACTTGTATAATTATACAAAATCAAGAATATCTGAATATGCCATGCAATCATAAAATTTACATCAGTGATCAGGCTGTGATTACGCCTGGTTGAGCGAAACAGCTGTCCGGGCTCTCATTGGCGAGTAATTTAAATAAAGTAGTAATTTTTTTATCAAAGTATATCTGTTTTTATTACTCTTAACACTTATGTGTTGAGATATCAGTGATCAGAACAAATATTCAAGTCAGTCAAACTCAATAGGAATTTATAAAACAAATTGAATTTAGAAACAAATACCAAATTTTGCAACGATAAAAAGTAAATGTCTAAAAACAAATTATTATACAAACTCAAGATTCTCTGAATATATGTTATACAGACATACAACAGGGATAAGATATACAACATATTCAAGTCAGTCAAACTCAATAGAAATTCATAGAATAATTTGAATTTAAAAACAAATACCCAATTTTGCAAAAACCTAACTTCAAATGATGTAAAGATTCTAACTAAAGAAATCAAAACGAAATCTGAATTGAAAAATATAATTGCTTTAAGAACTATAGGCAATTTTAAATATTATTATTCGTAGTTGACCTTAAGACTAAAACATCTGTTGGTTTTAAGGTTTATATTTGAAATATAAATAGTATTAATCCAAAGCTTTTGTTCATTACAACATCTAAGATTGGTTTTAAAATTAACTACAAACCTCAAACCAACAGAGGTTTTAAGTTAAACCTTAAAATGCATGATTTGATAAAAAGATCGGAAATAAGGCTTTGTATTAACCCATGATACACTGTAAAAAGTGAGAATACAAACTATTTCTTTACAAATAGGTCGAAACCGGTATCGTAGTGGTTTATGCTGGTAAAAACAAATTAATTTATTGTTTTACAAATGAAAGTCAATCAATTAAAAATGTTAAAAATAAATTGAAATATTAAAATACAGATATAACTAGCCTTTTTTGTCAGATTATCCGAAATGTATACAAGCAATTTAACCAAACTTATTGAAATTACCAAATAATTCACTTACATCAAAATAAACGGAAATCACAAAGCCATTAAACGTCATGAAATAAAACGAAAGTTTTGTCCAAATTTCAAGAATTTAGATTACCTGTAGCTTCAAAAACTGAAAAACATTGAGACGCTCCTCATAATAATGTCTAATTTAGAATTAGCTTCGGATTGTAAAATATTTACTGAATTGCAATTGCAACCAAATAACAAAATTTCCAAAATTTCGGATATCAAATCATTATTCCTAAATCTATGTACTTATGAAATAAACACAAAATATTCAAATTGACATCACCAACCTATTTTGACTCTCACATAAAGCTAGCATCATACAGGTCAGATAAAAGTGGAAATCATGATCCAAAACAAGTGTAAAGTCACACCTTTCTTGAAAGGTACCGTTTGCCATAAATTCAGAAAACAATACGTTCGTGGTAGCCCTTCTCCAATTCATATGGAGATCCAAGCACAGTTGTAAATTGGGTAATTCATATCATAACTACACGCCGTTTTTCATACCTAAAATGTAAGAGGATAAATATACAGCGTTATAATTACACTAGGGATGGCTTTAATCATCCATGTCCAGAAATGGTCGTCAAATTGTAACATTTATGACATATCTTCTTCGAATATGTACATTACATTTTTTGTAAGATGTTTTTTTCTAAAAAAAAATAAGTTTTTACATAGCATTATTCGAGAATAAATCTGTCAAATAGTTTGCCGTTTACTGTATTCATAAAAAATCAAATTTTGCAAACACACCAATTTTGAACCTTGTCATGGTCATAAAAAATTGTTCTTCAGCGCATTTATTTAAAATAGAAATTTTTGGAGACAACTTACAGGTGCACCCACCACTAGGTTCCAGCTTACAAATGGTAAAACAATGTCATTCCACGACGGGTTCCGTTTTTATGCCAACATTGAAATCCTAAAATATCAAAAGAAAGTATGTAAAAAAGTTAATCTGCTCAGATAAAATGATTAAGAAAAATCTGTGTGAAATGCAACACATGTCGGAGGCATATTGATGGGAAGGGTCTGGTTTTTACACAATTCATTTACTTGTGCTCTTTTGCTAATGCTTTTATTCCTGTTTTCATTCTTTTAATTCCATCCATTCAAGTCAGAAAGTTTGTTCTTTATCACTTTCTAAAATTAAGAACCAAAAGCTGTCCATGTCACCTAATAATACAGAACAAAATCATTTTTAACATTACAACACCATAAAATGTGAATTTCAGGAGACCCTTCTTAAAAAGAAAATAAGAATACAGATATCTAAATCGGAGTATTAGATTTAGAATGTTGTCAACAAAAGTATGTACATTGTAAAGGTCATAGGTAGAGATAAAGATTTAATTTATGAACTTCTACTAAATTGAAACCATCCCCCCCTAAAACAAAGATCTTGCGACGACCATATGAAACTTATCGTTTATGGTCAAGAGGTTTTCCATGTTATGGAGTAATTATCTAACGTACCACATGGCTTACAGCTATAGCTGTGTCTTCCATAAATGAATTTGAAACAAATACTCGTAAGCATTACTTATACGAGTATATGATACAAAAGTACATAATTGTAAGTCTGTAGTTAAATACAAAGTACAAAACCATACTTGGTCATCATGGGTTTCAACATTATTAGAGTCTGCTAAAGTTTCATTTTCAGTTTTCACTTGCACATTCTGAAATATAAAATCAATGTAGTTTCATAGATATGAATAGGTTGAAAAGAATTAAAATAAGCTTTAATGATATAGCGCCAAATACCAAAGTTTCTTAGCGCTATAATATATTGAGGGACAAAATACTAAAGACCACTCAACACACAGAAACTAAATTTTTATTTAACTTTCATAGATTCAATACACTTAGGGCGAAATTTAGATATACGTAATTGATTTTTATTTGACCATTCTATGGACTTGGTCTAAATGAACATTGTTTTCCGTTGATGGTCAATTTTTTCTTCTTCCGTCCAACATTTTTGAAGCCTCTAGCATTGAACAGCCATAACTCCAATGAAGCTAAATTAGGCGCAAAATTTAAGACCGTTTGGTAAAACAACCTACATTCTGCGTTATTAAACGAAAACCAGCTATTTTTTCCTCAAATTTGGACATACAACCGTGAACAAAACCCACATTATAGTTGATATAAGAATTCACGGTTTCGCTCTGCAGCTATGCCATTAAATTATACTACGGCGCATCTAATAAAACAAAAATCATTAAAATAAGTACAGTAGAATATCCTCTACGTAGCGATTAAATTCGAAAACTCAAATGATAAAAAATCGTTTTTCGCATATTTTCCGAATAAATGCACAGATTGGTATACGTTTTATAACCTAAATAGTGCATCAAATCTGCTATCTACTACATACACATTTGAGAAGGGTGTGGGGGCAGAACACCACTCCCATTATACAATTTGGAAAGCGTGTTAAGAACATCTAACAACAAGAAAATAAAAGGTGGTGCAGTAGAATAGTCTGTAAAAATACGGAGTCACAAAATTCAATTTGAAAAAAATTGTTGATGAAGTTTTTGGACAACTGATATTGGACATGAGTAATTAGGTTAAGCCTACATTTTTCACGTAGATGTGGGGGTTTAAATGGTAATATCCATAGAGTAACAACACGTAGAGTACCCACTCCGTGTTTATTTTATAAATTTGCGTAGTGTCGCTAAAAAGTAGTAGGTATATAATTTTAAGCTACAAAAATTCAAAAAGTTATGTAAATTTGTTTCTTTTGCTACAAATTCAAATAATAATTATGTAGATAGATTTTGTAATTGATATCTGTATATATAAACTTCTGCTTTCATTTGATTCTAATTGTATAAATTATAGATATATGATGTGTTTTGTTATTTATTTTGTGCATTTAGTAACCATAATTTTTTATCAAATTTGTTTTCAGTTTTATAATAATTATGTTTTTACTGAAAAAATAATCGTGTTCTTTTGTATCAACTGTTATACAGTTTTATATGAAATATTTATTTTTCAAATGTTTAAAATTCAAATAATTATATATATTCTATAAATACATTTAATTTTTGCATACTGCTTTTTCTTAGGTGTCGCATAAGAGTTGTACCTAACCCGAAATATATCAAAACGAAATTTTAGCGAGAAAATAGATTTGAATTCTGCTTATCAATATTAGTCAGTAGTTTTAAAATCACCGGTGCATACATTCAAAATGTTTGAGTGGATACTCTATGTAGGTATATTTAATCTTCCTTGTTTGTATAGAATAAGAATTCCCTCCAGGCTTTATCGTTTGCCATCTTACTTTTCAATGGCTTTACGGTTTCTAATATTTCGTCTACTTACATTTTAAACATATTTTAAACTTTTAAAAACGTAGTGTGCTTAATATTGAAAGTCTCCTAGTGACGAAATTTGATCCTATGTGTGAATTAGAGTTTACTATACTCATTGATAAGTTAAAGTTATTACCAAATTAATTTTTTTTAAATACGAATTGGTAATTAATTTATTAGTCGTACACTCACAACTAGTACACAAAACTATTCTGCTAAAGAATACCTAATCATAAACCTATAAAAGGAATGTACAGTATGGAAATACAAAGTTTGATTAATACAATCAAGGAATTCAGTTAAGAGAAGACATAAAGCTCTTCTTGTGGGATCATACCTCATTAAAATGCGATTGCAAAACTTATCTAAATCTCCCACAAAGTCCCTGTCTATATATAACATTGCCGAGCCATTAAATCGGTCCTACGAGCATCTGTTACGAACCCATGTGCATAGTCTTTACAATGAGCTAAATGATCTCTCACACGCTACGCTGCTAACTGGCATTGTCAAAAATACTTTTAATATTTGAATAAATGACTTCCTCCGTGACCTGCTTCAACAGAACATCTAATGGCATGTTAACATCAGTAGACTCCTTCTGGCATCTAGACTTCCACAGCTAAATTTCCGTCGTTAGGTTCTCTGGATACGGCAGATCATCTCGCAAAAACTCTGCTATCTTCTCACTAATAGAGATGTGCAGTCGCTTAATTAAAATACTGTATTTCTAATACCTACATACATATTTTAACCAAAAAAATTAAATTTACAAACCGGTTTTCCGTGTTTTTTCTCTGTATGTGACCGTAAAGCCTAAACGTTGTGAACTGTCAGCATTTCAGATTTAATTGGAAAACCGACAAACGTTGTGAAATTCCGGCATGCTTTTTTACCATTACTGTCACATACAGAGAAGAAACGTTATAAAATGCTTGGCTTAAAATCATTTAGGACACCTAAATTTATTCTTCTTTAGTTCTCTTTATGTAGTTTTGACAATACATAATGTTCCTTAGCATGTTATCAATAAACTGAGAAATGTATAGTAAGTAGTGGGGTAAAATGGGCGAATGCTGAACACGGCTATAAAAGTGTCTACAATTTGTTTGTAAATAACTAAAACCAGCTCCTATCAAGCCAATCGCGGCGCTTTACCCCTCGCAAATATCGGTGGGCGATTACTGAAACGATTACTGAAGCGATTACTGAAACGTCACGACAGTAAACAGTAACCGATTTTGATTAAATTTAGAAGCATTTTGGTAAATGTAAAGAGACGCAACTTTTGGCCAAAATATACGGTCCGACACCCCACAGTCACTGATCGGCAATATGAAAACATGACCTTTGACCTTATTTGGGTCATACCTACATACTTTATACTAAAAAAAGCAATGCTGCTGTCAAAAAATGAAAACAATAAATTCTGTTTGTATACATATAATTTTTTACATATTTGTACATATATCTAGAATTTTGAAAATATTGATTTTTGTCCACATAGTGCTACCAGAATATGCATGATGCCCCCCTGGAAACTGTACAAAACTATTGCTTGGACAAAACTGATGCAAATCTTTGTTTTTAATTTTTTTCATAAAATAATGAATAGTTTGTTGGAACGCCATTTTATTTGACAGATCTATTCTTTATCTGGATATAAGTGTGCCAAGTAAAAAATTGTTATCTTTATTCAAAGTCAGAAATTCAGGTCTAGTTATTTTGGGACCACGTCAGATCGATAAAAATCTATTTTTTAATTTAATTTTATGGTTGGAAATCTTTCAACCCCACTAGAAATGTACTAGAAACTAATATTAAGATATTTTAATTCACTTTTATAAAATATATTTTTACAGACATGCCCTGAAATGGTAGAGCAACAACCATGAAAGTGAATCATCCAACTCTTTAATACATTATTGCTAACGCCTTCTTAATTCTGAAGCTCAAATTTCAGCTTAGTAGAATGTGTCTTTAAGATTTTTAGAACCATTTGCCAAAAAACTTACTAATCAATAATTTTTCAAATTATTCTATGAATTTGAATCACTGGGCACCTAGTGGATCAATTTTTAGGTGGTGGGGGGCAATATATACTAAGCATATGTGGCGAGTATGTAATATGTAAAATAAAGATACTGCGAATTGAGGGGATTTGATTATATGTATATGTGAGAGGTAGGTTCTCTGATAATTGTTATATTGAAATAAACTCATTTGAACTGCGTTCACAGCTTGTTCAACAGTTTGTTCATAAAATATATTTAAGGTTTTGTGGCCTCCGAAAATGTATTCATTTTGTAAGCTACACACGATGGTGTCTTTAACCAGTGGTCAACGTGGCTGAGACCAGCTATCGGGCTCACGGTAGGAAGATCGTCATGTTCCATCTTTTTTAGAATCGAAATCCTGTTCACCAAGACTGAGCCTGAAACAAGCTACCTTCGGATAACTACTCAGCTAACCGGCTGGTCGCTGGATTTTTCCATATTGATATCAATGCTTATAAAGGTTTAAAACAAAAAGATATTACATGTCAGTCAGCATCACCAACATATCAAAAGCCAAAATATTCGCCATTTGCCTATTTTATCCAATACCTACCAAATATAATTCAATCCTATAGGCACTTCAAAATACTTTATAAATTAAAATTTACTGAAATCGCCAGTTTGATGTATTTCAATACACTCCCCAAAATTGTATCTCATGACGGAGGTAATATTTGTGTCTGTAGTCGTCATATTCACTGGCAATTGGACACTTCTTCCAGTGCCCCGAAATGTGTCCCTGGGTCCACCAATGTTTCTTCGTTGAACACCATTTATACGTTTGACCTGCCAGCGCACAGTTATGGTACTCTATGAAGAGATCATAAACTTGGTAATTCCATGAAACGAGGCATTCGAATGGCACCCCTAAAACGAAAATTTAACAGTTTTCTCTAACTATTGGAGTAAAAGAATAAACCGGAAGTTGAAAAGAGGATGATCTGGTATACCAACTCATAATAAAGTAATATATTGGAAAACCGGTGAATTTGTTATCATTATTGTATCTTATAAATCAGCAGTGAATCCATAATGCTTATCAAACAAACAGTTTTACATTTTATAGATAAATTTTTGGATGACATTTGTTTTATATCAATTGCCTAAAGCTACCTACATGGACATTTCATCCAGTTGCCAAACTTATATCGAAGGGCCCAATTGACCTTGGTGGGGCACCACATGAAATCAGAATATTTATGTACACAACAGTAGGGATGGCAAAACCACATGAAAAAGAAGAATCTCTTCACACACTTTTGGTTTGCGAGTGCTAATTGCCCTAAAAATGTAAAAATAACATGGACTATTTTAAATATTAACCCATAGATCTGATTAGGTAGTAGCATCTAAAAATTATACCAGAAAGTGTCACATTTTATATTTCCCATCTAGCGATTTTGTTGAAATGTTGTATACAAGTATATGCCGTTTGCACAAGATTTACAGATCTTTTAATTTATTATAACATAGCTGTTTTTTCTATGTTGAAGAAATAATTTTCACTGTGACTAAGTGTAAAATTGTTTCTAAGGGCAAAAATTCATTTTTGTTGGATGATCTACATAAGTCAAATGTCATTTTTGTTCGATTTTCTAAGCACAAGTCTTGATTAATCTAACAAAAGTTTGACTTGCTATACAATTATTTCTTCAACATACAAACAACAACTTAATTTGTGAACGTATTTATCTATCTAGCTACAAAACATTCTTTAAAATGTACTTATGTGTTGTTTTATAAACATACCCAAAGTAAACATCATTATCAATACAATCAGCCCTTTCATTGTTTGTATTTTTTCCTCCACAAAATAAAACTGTTTCAGAAGTTTTTGCTGAAATTTTACATAAGAAACAAAATATTGTTAAACTTAAACTTCGCAAAAGCGTAGGTACCTTAAATTATTGTACCAAATCATGTACCAAAAAAACAATACACCAAAAGCAAATGTATAAAAAATTATTCGATTATCACCTAATTACTTTTCAATCTTATATATCAAAACTATTAGATGATTCAAGGTTGGACTTTGGTAGGACAAATTCATAACCAAATTGTAGTATAGGCACTTACCAAATACTGAGGTGCAAATGACAATTTTTTGTAACTATCTTTATTTTAAAACATTGAAAAGTATGTAAATAAATGTCAAATGTTTAAATTTATTTTCAGATTCAAACTGAGTCTATGGATTCAAACAATATACCATAAAGGAATTTAATTTTACTCTTTGATGTGTACCACAAACAAATTGTATCACAAAATAATCTATGTCGATAAATTAAAAGGTGTGTTTGTCCACCATAGATGTTTAATTATACTTAAAATCGTTGGTTAGCTCAAACACTAAAATATGTGATATCATTTTTGGGTGTTTGTTTCATAGAGAAATAATAAAGATAGAGCTCTGATGTCTATGAACTTATGTTGCGTAAATGAATTAGATCTAAAATAGTTCTAAGAAAAAAATCGATAAACACCCAAGTAAATTTAATAGAAAAGACAAGTGTGCGCATTAGTCCACCCGATTTACATGGGTGTGAAACATGGACTTTAAACAAAAAACACTGGAAAATGATTGACACATTCGAGTAATGGTGCTGGCGGAGAATGTACAACAGAATGACCAACAGAAATGTACTGAAAGAGATCGGACCAACAACACCACTCTATGCAGAATAAATCTTTACTGCAGAAAGCATAAATAATAAATAATAATATCTGTCAAGCCTTCGACATGATTAACATCATAGAAATGAATGTAATCCAACCAAAAGATGTGTAAAAATATAAATATGGCTTCAACATAAAAACAATATCCCTTCAAGATCAAATCAAAAATATATAATCGTGTGTATGTATCTTGTCATTTTGTACATGTCTCGATATGTAGTACATAACAGAACCACCAAAGCTTTGAGAACAGAGAGTATGATAAAACCTTGGAGAACAGAGAGAATGATAAAACTTTTGGGAACGGAGAGTATTATCAAACCTTTGGGACCAGAGAGTACGATTTAATCGTAGAGAACAGAGAGTATTATCAAACCTTTGGGACCAGAGAGTACGATTAAATCCTAGAAAAAAGAGACTGTGATTAATCCTTTGAGAACAGAGGGTATGATTAAACCTTTGGGAACAGAGAGGATGATTAAATCTTTAGAAACAGAGAGTTTGATTAAATCTTTGGGAACAGAGAGTCTGATTAAACCTTTGGGAACATATTTTGATTAAACCTTTGGGAACAGAGGGTATGATTAAACCTTTGGGAACAGAGAGTTTGATTAAATCTTTGGGGACAGTGAGGATGATTAAATCTTAGGGAGCAAAGGGTATGATCAAACCTTTGGGAACAGATAGTTTGATCAAATTTCTTGTAGCTCCTGGACCGGTTCCAACTAAAAGTTATAAAATATAACATCTCGAAAATAAATACCTTACAAAAGAAATCGTCTAGAAATTAGTCGTAAAATATAAAAAGTCTTACACAATAAAATTTAGTCGTATGCAAATAGTCCTATCGCATACAAATTAAATTTATAAATATGTGATAGTACCACCTTATAACATGTCCAGTCAGTATGCAACCGTGTTCATTTATCTATTGTATAAGATATTTTATGCATGACCATTTTGTATATTCCAAATATTTATATGAAACAACTTTTGTATGTGACAAAATTATATGATTATTTCTATACGACGTTTTGTATAAGACTTTTTATATAGGACTTCTTTTGTACGACTTTTCACCATGAAACCCTCCCGGACAACTAGTTTGAATGATTTTCGGAACTTTCCTAAGGAGGACTTTTTAGGACAGAACATAATTATTTTTCTATTGTACTAAAGAAGGAAAACCAAAATAACTACATGGCAATTGAAAAATTGAAGAAGCACCATCCATCCTGTTGCTACAACTAAGTATCATTTCTGGTGAACCGTGGCATGATCTTCTCATTGAGTACATCTAGATAGAGATTCCTATTCAGAACTGTCGAAAGCTACCAACCCATTATTATTAAAGAACATTACTACGTACTTTAGCGCCAAAGACTTTTGATACACCATATCTTAACTTTTAACATTGTGGAGAGAAGAGAAAATGCAATCTTTTTGGCATAACTTTTCACAAATCAATAATTTTACTAGATATTTCAGATTTATCTATACCTACCTACTTATAATTTAGGCACAATTTGATATTTTTCTCAATTGTTTCATTTCAAAAATGGTGAGTGGGAAATCTGTTATTTTATCTCCTCTGTGGTTGTGACCTTAAGTGAGTCGAATCCTAAAAGTTTTGGCAAAACTAAAAACTAATTAGTACATTTCCCTACCCCCTTTGTTATCTATGAAAAGTTGGGAATGTTTTAGAGCTATTGTAGCCTAAATTTAAGATATTGAAATATAAAAAAAAAAAACTTTACTTTTTTATGTCAGAGCAGTTGGTGTGGGCTGTTGTAACTAGAGATGATAAATCTAAAAAGAAATCAAATTAAATATTTAACACTTTGAAAATACATTAAGGATCATAGTTGTTTTTTCATAAAATTAGGACAAATTTGGTTAATAGAATAACTTTGTCGGGTTAGCAAAGTTGTAATTTTATAGTTCAGCACACAGAGTTAATTATGAAGATTCTTCTTCTTCTTCTTCTTCTTCTTCTTCTTCTAATCAGTCCTAAACACCACCTTAGCATTTTCATCTCTGCCACCTGCATCTTTTCTTCCTGCTCATTTGTTGTGGTCAGAGATTAGTTAAGAAATATCTTTTGTGACGAAAATTGGCGCTGAAAAAGAACTTTTCTGTCAATCTTCGTAATGTTATTTGGGAAACAAAAATATACTTTTTAATAAGCTTTAAAAATTTGCAATAAGTATCATTTTTACTATCAATAGCAACCAACTAGATGGTGTCACTGTGGGTTTCCATTAGGTCCATATTTGGCAAAAACAATTTAGCGTATTTATAAAAAAAACTGGCAACTACATTATTCATTTTCACCGAAATTTTATAAAAAATATGTTGATGATATTTTTGCATTTTTGAAAACTTGAATAATCAACATAACAACCTAAAATATACTACTGAACTTGGAATCAAATCTTTGGCATTTTTAGATACTAAAATTAATTTAAATGATAATTTTGACATTGAAGTATATAGGAAACCAACCAATACTAATCTTCTTCTGACCAACTCAACGGAAAACTGGCTTAGTCTTAGTTTTTTTACATCGAGCTTTTTTTTAAACTTTTGGATGAAGAAGTTATTAGTATATTAGTATCTTAACAAAAAATAAAATCCTATTAAAAACTTCTTGATAAAATATTCTCAGATGGCAAACATTTAAATGATTCCAAAAAAATTTCAAAATATATTGCCATCCCCTATATAGGTATTGAATCGATAACTTTAAAAAAGAAATTCTCTCGCATTCTTAAGTCTGTTTGTTGATCCTGATATTTCTGTCTATTCTAAAGCATTAAAAATCTGCTCCAATGTTTCTCTTAAAGACAGAACTGAACTCCAATTAAAAAGTGGCGTTTATAAATATACTTGTCAGGGAAATTCTGATATTTTCTAATTTGGAAAGACTAAACGTCATATTCTCAAATTTTTGTCACATTCTAAATTGTCAATTTTGTACTAAACCTAAAGACAATTTTAAAATTATAGATGACGTCAATCATGAATTTTTGCTTAAGATAAAAGAAGACATTCACATAAAATCAACTAAACCTATTTATTTAGAGCCATACCAACATAATTACCTTAGCTAACAATATTTAATGACATTTAATTCAAGTATTTTTGGGATTTATTATGTGGGAGCTAACAATCTTTTAGGTCTATCTTATTTATTATAGAACTTCTATGTATAAATATGTGTACATAGAACCTAGAGAATAACCAAATACGACAATGAATTAAGCTTTGCAAAAATTTCATAAGAATCATTTGAGTGGTTTCCGAATTATGATTGCCTAAAATTAGCCATTTAAAAAAAATTAATTCTTAATTGCCGATGATGATAAATACCACAGAGTAATAATTATACAGAGTTCCGACTCTTTATGAATTTCATACTATTTTGTTAATTCGAAATCTATGTCTACATTCTGGAGATGGTAGGGACGATATCTATGACTACCTCTACCTTTTAACTTTGTGGAGATGGTAGGGCCAATATCTATGAGTACCTACCTTTTAAAGTTCCGGAGATGGTAGGGCCAATATCTATGAGTACCTACCTTTTAACATTTCTGGAGATGGTAGGGACGATATCTATGACTACCTCTACCTTTTAACATTGCGGAGATGGTAGGGCCGATATCTATGACTACATCTACCTTTTAACATTGTGGAGATGGTAGGGACGATATCTATGACTACGTCTACCTTTTAACATTGTGGAGATGGTAGGGACGATATCTCTGACTGCCTCTACTTTTTAACATTGTGGAGATGGTAGGAACGATAGCTGAGTGCCTCTACCTTTTAACATTGTGGAGATGGTAGGAACGATATCTATGACGCTGTCCTGGGCTATCGTTTGCGAGTAATATAAATAAGTAGTATATGTTCATCAAAGGAGACAGTTTTTTTATTATTACTCTTAAACACTTTATACTCATAATAACGGGACTTTATTTTTGCATTATATTTTTTATTTAATTGTTCACTTTGATTATGCGTCTGTCGCAGATGTTGTGAATAAAGTTTATTGTTAATATGTCTTCTCTTTTCATTTAAACAAAGAAGCGAATCAGAGGTAGAGGCATAAATTATCTGTCAGGATTATTTGAAATGTTTCAGTAAATATTGTTTTCATTATTAAATACCACTAAAAAGTAGCAGCTTTCTATAGAACAATAATAATCTCTGGAAGATGCTTCTTTCATATTTTCGAATTTGTTTGCCATTGTACCTAATTTAACTACTTTTCGGTTTAATATTTGATTTTCATGTTTTTTTGGTCTAATTTGGAGAAG
>JAUYWI010069277.1:0-14594 GCA_034780595.1 Parotoplana pacifica | reverse complement strand
TGCAGAGTACAATACTCCAAACCTCCAGAGACTAGCTGAAATGTTAGTTGAAGAATGAAATCAGATTCCCCAGATTGTAATCAATAACTTGGTCAGTCAGTAGCATGAGACGACGGGTCATAGCAGTTATTCAGAGTAATGGTGGCAGCACTCACTATTGAAGTCTTCTTTGCCCCCCTCCCTTCCCCTTGAGAACGCGTAAACGGCCCTCATTAGGGCCACTACATAATTGATTGATTATTTAACATTATTCTACTTAGCTTAAATTAAACATTTATTAGGTATATGGATGGCGATTCTTTTTGCACTCCAGTGTATATGGGGGTCATATTACCCCCCTAAAGCAAATGTTGAAATGTTTTGCCAGCAAACATTAACCTATTTGAATGAAATTTGGAACCATAGTAGAAGGTGAAGACACCCCAAGGTCACATAATGGCTCTCTGAAAACATGACCTTTGACCAAATTTGTGCAAAATGTGATTATTATTAAAGAATCAAGCCTAATGCCAAAAATGGAGAAATCAGAAGACATTTGGTAAATGTTGCAACATATCATTGTTTAACCTATATTACAGGTTTTTGTGTTTTGGGTGTCACCTGAGAGCCAAATCTGAAAAGAAAAGTTGTTGTAATAAAAAAAATTCTAACAGATAATTTTAAAAAAATGAACTCAAATATGTACCATCATGTGTTCTTCATTTATTGAAAATTTATTTAGCCAAAAATAGTTTATGACCCGTTTTGTGCCCAAAATTGACCATATATGAATATCCTATCAGGGGTATGCATAAGTCTCTTTACCCAAATATTGAATTTTCCATATATTTAGGTAAATAAATTTATGTGCACCCCTGAATTTTGATAGGAAAAATGGAAGAATTTAATTTCCTAATAAAATTTAAACAGTTCATTGCAATGCATTCATATTTGGCACATCTATTCTTTATCTGCTATGTTATAACTATGCCAAGTAAAAGTTATATTTTTATTCAAAGTCATAAATTGAGGTCCATTGATTTTGGGACCAGAACCAGCCAATGCATTAAAAATCAAATTTTCTTAAATTCAATATAGGGCAGGAAATCATTCCAAAACCACTAGAAACTACTAAAAAGCTATTTTAAATCAAATAGAGCCATTCATATGTGAATAAATTTATGTTTAAAAACAATTTTTATGGACATGCTCTAGTATCCTGGACCTCATAGACTAGCAACCACAAAATTTTCTAATATCTTCCTAATTCTAAATTTCAAATTTGACCAAGATAGGATGTTTCTGAACCAAAAAATAGATCATTAATAATTTTTTCAAAAACTAGTTATGGATTTTGTTTGTGTGCCTACACACCAAATTTGAAGCAAATCGGACAAACTTTGATTTTTTTAGGCCCCCATATTTTATATATACTAAGCTTGTAAAATAACAATATATGCGAGTAGTGGTTAATCAAATTAACTTTAATTTATAAATTATTTTATTAATTTAAACATTTAATTTATCATACATATATTTATGAACTTTACTGCTTTCAATATTTATCAATAATGGTATGCATTTATTGATATTTGTTATTTCAGGTTATGTAATTTAAGTATATCTGAGGTCGTGATAGATCGTCCAATTGAAACAGAGACACATAATTCATTTTTTGTGGCAGTACGTATGCGTGATTCAACCCGCCGTGTTCTCCGTTCACCAGAGATACTGCTTAGTGAAGTAGTAGGAGCTGTGTCTTTGGATCTCAGTTGCTCCATACAGTATTCGCATATGCTCAAACGAGATTCTAATATATTGCAAGTACTCATTCAGCGGCGTAAGAAGTACAAAAGCAAGACTATGAACCTTGGTTATAAAACATTGGCTTACTGTAACATTGATTTAGCACAGGTAACTTATAATATCTTTTATACGTTGTTCAATTTCTGTTCTGGATTTCCCCCCTACCAATTTATATTATTTTAGGTAATGCAAAAACGAATAGAGAACAAGACCCTGGAATTATATGCTGATCCTAAATCTATGTCAAATAGTATTGGTAGAATCGAAATTCAATCATTGTCTACAATACCCGCTGAAAAAGACATATTTAATGGACGTTGAAAAGGTTAGCAACCTCATTAACTATAATTGTGATAATGTTTAAATAATTTTACGATTTTCAAATAATGATGTACTCAATTGCATAATTTCATTCCCATCTTTTGTAATATTTCTAGATGCCTACTACTGCGGGCATAACAATTTTTTTGCTACATTCTTTTTTTGTAATTTATATTTTTCTAATACGATTCTGTTTTCTTGTTATGTAGATCTAGTTGAATTGACATAGAAATGTTTTAATAAAATATTGTTTTCATAGACATTGATGAAGAAGATGATGGTCTTCAAGAAGGTTACAGTGAACAGGAAGACTCTGATCACGCTGATGATAGTGACTACGATCAACTGTGTGAGGACGATGGACAAAGCAGACAAAAGAAAATAATCAAAGCCATGTCTGTCGGTGTGAGTTAAATTGATAATTTTAATTAAGTACATACCATCGGGCAAAATATCACAATGACTTTTATGTATGTCATTGTTTTTATTTGAGTAGTTATCCAGCCTCTACAAAAAGTTTCATTCACTGATTTAGATTTAGAATGTTAACAAGAATGACTACATATTAGAAAAGAAATAGGTTAGTTACAGTCAGTGAATTTTGATTTTCCTCAGTTATTATTCAGTGTTTAAAATGGGTAGTGTCATCAGCTACACAAGGAACTTTTTCCCATGAATAGTATTTTGTTATCTAAAGGGAAGAAAGTATTTTTTATGAAGAATACCAAATTAGATTGAAATATCCCTTTTCGTTACTAAGTAGAAATGTCAATAAAATTATGATCGAAACTTTTAGGACGGAGGTAGGTACATATTAAGCCAGAGTTAACTTAACTCTATTTCTGTGATTCCTTGTGTTTGATGGTTTAGGGTCCCCGGCGACCTTCATCTCCAACAGCTGTAGCCCCGGAATGGGTGAGTTGTTTGTAGACTTTGGTGTTCTTCAATCCCACAAGTGTAAATCTGTTTGCTTCCTATTTTAAATTTATTATTTGACCTTTTTGTTTTTCTGACTGGTGGAATTCAATTTTGTCACTTTGTGTTGTATTAATTTGATATGCGTTTTAGTTGATTTACTTTAGAATATTGCATACTTTAATCGAATGGTTACTATGTTGTTATTGGGTAGGTTTGAAATAGAAATTAGTTTTTATGATATACATTTAATTTGTCAAGGCCTTTCTTTTCTTGGATTTTGTTTAGGAACATACATTTTTTGTGTGATCTAAAGTGTACTATAATGATTATGATGATTTCTAATTCTAAAGGACAATCTACTACCACTTCAAATACGTTATCTGATATTAGTATTTATAATCCAATCCAATAGATAAAATGGTTTTTAGAATGTCTGAGTCATGACCAAAACAAAATCATTTTAAGCTAAATATGGATTAGCTTTATTGTGCTTTAACTTAGCTTAACGGAGAATATAATGTTGCACTAGAATTACAAATCGGTTTATTATTAGAAGAATGCAAATTTTGAATTGTAAATCAGTTTAATAAATTACATCAATGTTTTAAATTAACATTTCTTTGGATTGATTTGAAAGAAGCTCATCTTTTAAATGGTGTATGAATCAATATCTACTTTACTGATAATTGCTTTATTTGTATGTACTCTATGAGAGGTTTTTTATGAAAACTTACAAACTGCATTTTTGTACAAGTATCTATTTCTTGTACAATATTCCTATGAAAGACAAGCTGATTAAATATTTTACATGTGTGCTATTTGTGTTGCTTTAAAAGATTCCTCAGCTGATTTTGTAATCATTAATTACATTTGATTTACAAGATATTATATTAATAGTTCTTTTTGTATCCACTTTTATCTGGAATTCTTACGTAATTGTATGTACCTACTTGACTTCCTACTACATACATACGCATATATTTATACATATACGATTATATTGGTATATGTGAGTTGATAGCTTTTTGCCATTTGATGTGCTTTAATATAACTACGTATATGTAAACCATTGACATCGCAGTTATTATTTGGCCTAGCCATCTTAGTTTCTAAACATGCAAAGTTTAAAGTAGCAATGCAATAAATAAGATCGGAAAGATATTTATTCTGGAATGTAATTCTGCGGAAATAGATAGTTTGAGTAAATTTAAACAAATACCTTAGTACGATATCAATGGTATAATCTAATTTCGATCAGTTTTCTCTTTTGATTCTTTAACTTAGATTTCTACAACCGTGTGTGCATGTTGTTTTGGTTAACAAATAATGTGTTGACCAGGATACAACGCTAGGCGATTTCATAGTTAGCTATTGTTTTTATGATGTGATTTCTAACTTGTTCTGTTGTATTTTTATTTTTAATCATTAAATTGAGTTAAACAATAATGACCTCCTGGTAAATTGTTATTTTTAATTTACAGTATACAGATTCCATTGTGAATGTTTATATTTATTTGCCATACCATTATCGATAAATTTAGCTTATAGTTTTATGCTCTAGGAGACGAATTAAGTAGGTCAAAACTAGTTTTTATAAAGCTATTTAAAAAATTGAAAGCCTGCAATTAGTTATTCATTTTTATTTACATTGTTGTTGCTATCGCATATTCCTGTTATTTTTAGCAAAAACAAATCAAACAGAAGTTTGTCGGTTTTCTGAAAAAGATGAAATTTGTCGACCCAAATGAGGTTTGTTATTTTTCTCTAAATTTGACAACATTGAACCAGCTTGCATTTGAACTTCGTATTATTGACTAAGATGTGATGTTACATGCGTCAACATTCATTATGAATCAAGTGTTTAATAAAATAACAGTGAACTAAATATGGACTATAATTGTGCACCGAATGTTAAAATTATTTTTATGCTTAAAATTTCTAAGTTTGTTATATTTAACTCTACAAAACTTGAATTTTTTTATAGTTATTTGATATAAATTTGTGTATGTACCTTGGTACTGTTGTTTTATTATTGTTTCTTCATAGAACTCTTTTGTCGAATAAAGAATAAAATTACATTTTAAATTCAAATATATATATTTGGTACCCACTAAAAATGTCAATTTTCACAAATTTATCCATTTTGAGATGGCGCACTTTGCATTTAAACTCTTCACTTATTCAAAAGCTGATCTGACTACGCCAATTTATCAAGATTTTGAAGATATCATAAAACTTCATAAAAGTAAAAGTATACGTTTCTAAATAATTTGCGAATTATTATAAATACATACGTGTATATTCGTAATTATTGTTGTAATAAATTTGCATAATTATTGAATCCTTATAATTACTCGAATTATATGAAAATGGCATGCAACATCCACTCACTCGCTCCAAATGAGATACGACATGATATCATTGTATGCACATTAGATGAATAAATAGTCGTATACAATTTTAATTGTTGCTGTACACAGATTTTAAATACTAAGATCTAATTCATGCGCATTCTTCTCGTATTGTTATTTATATTATATCTTCTGTGGGGATATCCTGCGCACTAATATATTATATAGTCAAAGTAGTATTATTTAGCTACACACAGTCTTACTACACAATTAAATGAGCACGAAGTACAAAGTTTATTAGGATTGCACTTTTCTAGCATTATGTACGCGGCTATTGATTTTTTATCTGCTACAATATATTAATGACTTGAATAATAATTTAAACTGACCTTGATCGCTTAATATTGCACGATATCAAGCGAGTTCCTACTCCCCCCCCCCTAAATGATATCACATGTTTCACCAGCTGCGGTGAATTGCTGATCGCTAAATAATGTATGATGACTAGGGTTTGTTTAAACGAAATGTGTTAAGATATGTGTATCAGTTATCTCGATTTATATACGTAATATATGCAAGTGTAGTGCAATAGTGTTTTCAACCTTCATGTGTGTTTCTCTATTGATGCTTTCAAATTGTCAATCAATACATGTAAACAACACTGCTTCCAATAGAATGTTAGGCTTAACTAGTGCATATATTTGTAATAACTGTCACTGCTTTAATTATGCCTACCGATCAGAATGATTGAGAATGAATGTGAATGCATATAATACCGCAGACTTCTTTTATGGCTTATCATACAATAGGTTATTAATGTGTGTTGACGTTCCTATGTCTGTGCAGGGGTGGGCATGTGATACCAGTAAAAGTGCACGAAATGGTGACAATTTTTGGGGTCTTTTTATAAAGATAATTTGACTATGTCTTTGTTTGCGTTGGGTTTTATGCATGAATAATTGATAGGTTCTCTGAACTGACATTCATCTTCCATTGCTTTGATCATGAGCTAATTCTTCTCCTGTATTGGCTACTCGTTGCACTACACCGAGATACAAGTGAATTGTGATCTACTTTTCGTAAATTTAAATGATTTGAATCACGTTAAGTTCTAATGAGCTATCTGTTGACGGTTCTCAATAGTTTGGAAGTTGTTTAATCCTACCTAAACTTGCAATACCCAAGACTTTGAAAGAAAAAAATAGGTAATTGTAACCGGTTTCTGCATTTTAAAACAATTATTAATTGACAATCAACCTTTAAAATTTAAAACAACTGATCTACTCTCCGCTGATTCTGTACCCAGCTGAATAAAGACGTTACAAGAATAATTAATAAAAAAGAAACATGAAAATTTATGAAGGTATTGAGAAGTTATCTAATTAGTTCTGGTTTAAGGCATAGAGTATAAATTTTACTCTGTGGTTTAAGGTATCTAATAAAGAAGTCTTCTATAAAATTCAATTTTGATTGTGAATATTCTTTTAGAACAATGATGAGAAAAGGCTAGGCCGAAATATGTTTTATTGTTCTTTTTTTGTTCAAATTCTTCGAGTATATAAAGTTAAAACCATAGTGAACCAACTGAAAAATAAAGTTTTGTTTAATTTTATTTGTGAAATTATATTCTGCTTGTTTTTTACCATTTTATGGAACTAACAAAGAAGTGAATTTAGACCTGGGGATCGGTATTAACCCTATTCCTGAATGTTTCTAATCCAAAGTTGTTATTTCTTCTAATTATTGTAGACAGTATATTTCTCTTTTTTTAGGAATTGGATCCCAATACAACATCTCAGCTATGGGATGAAATAGATCAGATTGAGACTGTGAGTGACGCTGACAGCGATATTGACATGGACACGCTCTCTGTCCAAAGCACTCCCCGGCCTACACTGAGGCCTTTCTTTGGCCACACGAATAGTTCTGAAAATACATTAAATGCGGTGAGTTGAGATACACTTAACAGAGCAGTATCATGTAGAACGGGTATAAAGTACATCTCAAGAGGTCATAACGTCTGTAAATGTTAGCTTGCGCAACTAATATTATTCATTATATCGTAGTAGTACTATTCGGTCGGCTGATAAGTATTTCATCTCAGTCTACACGGGGTAGATCATGATGATTTTGCGTGTGTGAAGTTGGAGTCTTGGTCTGAAAAAGGTAGTGTGTTTTTTACGAAATGGAAATAATATACATTTTGTTAGCGAGTGTATGTCGTTAAATCCATCGATTAGTTGATAAGTTTTTCTCAATTTTGCGCTACAAAGCTTGGCAGAACATTTTGCAAACTAGAAAGTCAATATTTAATACATAGTCAAAAGATATTATACGGTTTATTTAATTTCATATCTACATACCTCTGCATTATGCTATCATGTGTTGTGGTATATGGTCTCTGGTATTTCCTGCATAGTCTCTTGTCTTTTAAATTTTTATTTTCTTAGAGTATTCGTTATTGTGTAATCTAATCAAATAACGGGCTTACTTTTGAGAAAACAATAAATAACCAAACAACATACAGAAGCATTTAAATTTATATTATTAACAAAAGTTGATTACTAAGAATATTTTCACCTACCTACTACATATTGATAGTAAATTTTTGACTATTGTGATATTGAGTGAGTCTGGTTGTTGGTTGAAAATCTTTCGTTTGGTTTTGTTAACTTTGATTTTACACTGTTGTCAACTATCTTTGTTTCCCTACAATATGATGACATTTTTTTAAAATCACTAGCCGTTAATTTTCATTTGGTTTCAACAAATAGTTGCCTAATTAGAACATTGCAGATTTTGGCTCATCAAAGTTGTACACTTTAAAGTAATATTTAATTATTAATATATCATGGAGATATTAAGAGATCAAATGTTTTATAGACGTGGTAATGAACATTTGTTGGTATTCCCTTGTTTATTAGCTGTATTCTATGTAATAGGTATTAAATTAACTAGTTAATGGTTAACCAAAACTATTAAATGACTTTCATCCGCTGAGTGAGAAAACAAATTTTCTGTAAACTGACTTAACGTCTATCAACCTCTATTAGGGATGAGAACTAAATAGTAATAATGATAATAATGTGTTACATTAGTCCTGGGTAGGACATGGTATTTGGGGAGGGAGGGGGTAGGTGGGTGGAATTTAAGTAAAAAATGCAACTTCTGTTTGTTTTTGAGCTTATCTTCACATTTTTTCCGTGTGATATCGATCATGTCTTCATATTATATTTTCCGCATTGTTGGTTAGTAGAAATAGTAAGTTGACAGGCGTAGCTTCTTTTATTGTGGTGATGCCAAGTAAAGCAGGAGATAGGCTCCTAATTTTATCACAATATATTATATGTATCTCTGTATATAGCTATCTGAATTACTTTGCCTCACTCATAGCGAACTGCGAATCATTTGAATCGTTGCCAACTATTTTGTACTTATCTGGGTGAAATAAATTTATACGTAGCTATTTGGTATAGAGGTCTCTCTCACTTATATATTTATATGCTGAAGAAATTTCCACTTGTTTAATTGTTTTACTGTGAATACAACATTTAGATTTTTTATGCTCATCAATCTTCATCATAATTTATTTCAGTAAATTCCATAAAATTTTGCTTAATTAATATAATTTCCAACGATTAATAATATTTGTTAGACTGAATAATGTACGAGTACTATGCAAATATGTATATCTGTCGGAGTTTAAAGTTGTCTAATATGAGTTAGTTGTTTTCTATAACGCGTAGGTATTTTCGCTATATAACAACAAACCTATTGCATGTACAATAAGACTTTATAATAGTTGATTTTTGAGTTAAATGATGTGATGTGTGACGACTTCATCTGCGATTGTTAATGGCACCAGCTGTATTGACGGAAATTTCTCTACTTCTATTAGGAATTTTTCACTACCTGACAATTGGTTTTACTAGTTTTTTAAAATAATAAATAACGTTATAGAGGATGATAAATTGACTGCTTTTTAATTATTAAGTATGGTTTGTATTCGATTTGTTTGTACAACTGTTTGCTAAAATGGTTTTTCAAATTTTCTACGAATTGAATCTTGACAAGTTTATATTTAATTTATTAGACATTACTAGGAACATCCGAGGACTTGTGTATTGCATAATGGAAATATTGATTTATGTATCAGTTAATCAAAATTCTTTTGAAACCAGGTAAATTAGTTTTTTTATGTACTTGTAGCATTTTTATGGGATAGATCTGATGCAAGTTGGTGGTTTCGAAATTCTTAGTAGTTAACTCAAGATTTGGTTTACTAGGCCCCTACCATGTTCTATGTAGGAGAAAATGGTTTTGAATTGGGTGGGCATAGGTATCACTTCTTCACATCAATCAAACCAAAGGGGCAACCTCACCAAATTTTGACAAGTCATTCATATGCAGCTGGATACATACATACAGTATAGATAATAATTATTGATTATTTGACTAACAGGTAGTGTGCCATTTGAACTGAATGGTGTTTAATACATATTATTTATTGTTGTGATATCTTTATCATAAAAACGTTCACTAATGAGTTTAAAATATTAATAATTGTGTGTGATCTTTTCAAGCAAGAAAAAAAGTATAATATGCATAGGTTAAATCTTTGCAATACCATAGCTTAGTCTTGGCGCATAAATCATGTGGCATATTTGTTCTTGCTTGCCTGCAAAAGAATGTAGTTTTGCTTGGATAGCTTTTTATAGCCAGCCATGGATCATGTGAGAATTTTGATCTAATCTGTAGTTTGGTAGACGAAGTTGTAGCTGTCTGTAGATGGGATAAGTAAATGGAAAACATCCACCATTTGTTGTTGTGCATTTTGGTGTTATACTTTTATGGATATGGCGGGGACAGTTTGGAATTGAAACTAT
Source organism: Parotoplana pacifica (assembly GCA_034780595.1). Taxonomy (NCBI): domain Eukaryota; kingdom Metazoa; phylum Platyhelminthes; order Proseriata; family Otoplanidae; genus Parotoplana; species Parotoplana pacifica. Next base: position 4,333 of record JAUYWI010069277.1, on the reverse strand, counting down.
AAGTTAACAGCAGTTTTACTACGGAATGTTGTACAAGACCCTTTTTACGGAGTCTTGGCGCTTGATTTTATTTTTAGCCACATCAATTAATGCTATGCCTACCTACCATGGACATCTGTTTGCACAAAGTATAGCGGATTTTGTACGTGTAGTTTTAATTAAAAAATGTAACGATGTGTCGATTTTAGAAATTAATGAAGTATGTGAGTATTTTCAGTCGAATTTTTGTTTAGTACAATTTTAGATTATGCCTATGAATGAATTCTTGGTTCTACAGAAATATCAAATTTTATGAAAAAAGAGAATTTTTAAAGCCATACTGTTTTGTAGACAATTGTGATAAATGATTATATGGATGCTATTGTCTGTTTCTTTGCATGGTGGATACGACGGGTGGTTCCGCCCTCAATGGGCATTCTCCCATTGTCGGGACACACTCAAGAAGCAGTGGACGTCATCCTAAGAGGAATCTATAAGTGAAATCATTGCGGTTCATGATGCTGAGTGATGCACAATTATCTTTGTGAATGACGAATCGAAAGTTTTTTGAATGGTTCAGTCATTTACCTAAATAATATGGGAATGCCTCTTCTCTTGCGTCTTTTTAAAGAAACCATCTCTATAGACGAAGAATCTCTTGGATTCATACTGTCTTTTGCCATTTTTCTTTTTGTCTTTCTTGGTGAAATAGAGTTAGCGCCGATGTCGATTTTGTTTTGTGCGTTGGTATTTTATCATTCAAAATGAGGTTATTATTAATTTGCGTTATGTTTTACCTTGATACAAATTAGATGTCAATATTTCATAGTCGGCCCTATTAATTAAGTGGCATTTTAGGGCTCCGAATTCATAGTACCTGATTGTGATGTTCGACTGTCTTTTATTGATTGCAGGAAGGCGGCGCAAAATTAGCCAAGAAGTTGCATCAGCAGCCTCACCACCAACACCAGTCACGATACCATTTGATGCAACAGCACTGTGGTGATAGTGGGCATTTTGCCAGCCCTCAAAGCCATGAAATTTATTCCAATGCGTTTGAGGTAAGTTGGAATACGTGGAGCTGGGGGTTCTGTTAGAAAAGAACAATATCTTTTCTACGTGATAGATAAGTTTGTTAAGTGTACCCAGGTGCACTTGCATACAGATCGTATAACATTTACATGATGACGTTGTTTTTTATAGCAATCAATTCTTGCACTTGAAACTTGTCTGTTATTAACTGAATATTAAACTATGCATCTTTAATTTCATTTTTTTTTAATTTGTAGACGTTTCTTATAACTTCAAAGGGGAATAGAAACTTGTTTAAGTGCTTAGAAAAGGTTTATTCATTTTTTATCGTTTGTATCACAGTGCAGATAAGGTTATTGAAACTTTAGCTTTAGTACAAGAGTGCAGTTTCTTGAAAGGTTTACTTTAACTTTTTTGTGTGTTCGCTAAAGTAAAGTTGTTTTGAAAACGAGAAAACAATCTTTTTTTCTATACTATTAGTTCTGGAATAGCTATGAATACACACCCTACTAATTTTTAAATGTTATTTTGCTTTAGATCTTTCTACAAGTAAATAATATAAGCAAGGCATAGATGTGTGGAATTTAATTTTAATTTTATAATAAAACTATTTTTTTGGTTAAGGTTAAATAGATATTCAAGTATTTGTTAGCTGGTATTTTGGTACCATCTTTGCTTGATTGTGGTAATTAGTTTCTTAGTGTATATTGTCTTTTGAAGTTTTTTTTAGAATTAAAGTAGATACAGTATTCGGTGGTTCGACTGAGAAGCTGAGTGATTTTCGATTTTATGGTATGGAAAAGTATTTGTCTACCAATAAAATAAACATCGTATGACTTTGCTGATTACAGTAAGAATTTTTTTGGTATGCTATAACGCAGATTGATTATGCGCCAGTTATACAGGCCTGGGGAAAAGGGGAATTCGAAATTATGGTTAACTTAATTCATAAATTTGATTCTGAGTATTGTATACATACTCTATGTTTCTGGGTTGAAGATCTATGGTTGTATGCTAAAAATGTATTACCAAAAAGAAAAAAGTAAGCGGGTATAATACTTAAGCTTCCATCTTATTTATGTTGAAGGGTTATCGCAATGTTTGTTTTCCTAGCTTATATCCACTAACAAATTAAGTCACCATCTGTAACTATAAGTTATTATGTAGGCACGAGTACCTTAGACGAGTTCTTAGTATGACATAAGTATTCATTAAAAAGCTCATCTTGAATTTATCTAACTGTCCTTGATTTGGGACACCCAGCATTTACAGCAAAACGTTTTTTTTGGATACGGTTGTATGTACTTGTTTTGAGGTGCGTGTTTCACAAAGTAGATGTGTTTACTAATTGATATGAAGCTGATCGGTTTTCTAGTGTGTTTTTTTTTCATTATAAATAATTCTGAGTACATAAAATTCCCTATGTCTACGTCATTGGAACACTAGATTTTAATAGCTTTATATTTAATTTGGAATTAGCGGAATGTGGTTTATTACTCTTATTTTTTGTATTATTTACAACGTCTGGGATACTTTCTGAAAATGTCTAGTGGGCAATGTGAGGTCGATCATGGAACCAAACAATGTCCACTAATTAAGGAAGTGTGCTGTTGTGATAATTTACTAGCAAGCTTCATAATTTTGATTTGTTCGTACAGTTTTCCTGTGATACTGGATGTTTATTTTTTAAATTTTTTTATTGAAACCTGTCTCGGTAGAATATTGTTTTGGCAGCATTGAGATGATGAGTTGGCGTTTGAACGTTGTCTAGAATTTGTTACATAGACAGACATAGACTTATAATTAAGAGGAGTTTAGCCAAGTAGACTGGGGTCCGTCCTGATAGGAATTTAGTTTTTCTAATCCTAGAGATTGAACGAACTTCCGTCTCATATCTCTAACGTGTTGAGATTGCTGGGAAGTGAATTTATTCATTTAACTCTTATTATGGCGATAGATATCCTTCATGAAAATGGTTGTAAGAGACAGTAATGTTGTTGAGTTGTAGCGGTGTACGAAAGTATAGATGCGGATGATATCCTTTATTGGTTTTATCCGTTTTTATCCTTCTTTGCTTTGTGGTTTGTCTGCCTGTTTAATCCTCCCAACAAGATACTCAATGTGGGCTGCTAGGCTATTATTTATATTTTAGAAGTAGGCTAAACTCTAGCAATATATCTGTCACATGGAAAAAATTTAATTAATAATTAGGAAGAACAAACCGTTTTAATTTTATTCTGAATTTTATTTAGTAAGGAAAGAGGACTTGGAATGATTGGTTACATCCTGTTTTGACAGTTTCGATTACTTCAGATGAATTTCCATTTTGCATTCAGCAGATGGGCGAATCTTCGGAAGAAAATTCTCACTCAAACGAAAGCGGCGGAGGCTGCCCGGATATGGCACCACTGCCCGGCAATACTTCCAAGCATCGTCGATCCCACCACCCGCAACAACTTGCCCCCTCTGATCCTGGCGGGGCCCTGATCGTACCCGTGGTCGTGCGACAGCAACAGGGAAAGCCCTCCAACAGGGAGCGGGCCATCTCCATGCGCGAGAGGGAGAAGAAGCGAGCCAGTGGCGTGGGCGGCGGTGCCACGGGCAGTCCTGGAGTGTCGGTTAGCGGTGGCGGCTCTGTGGAGAGGTCCGGGGCCACCCCGGTACGCGACACGGGGACTGGGGGCAGGGCGTCCACCGTCACTGAAAATCGAGTCAGTGGCTTTAATGAGCAGCTAGTAAGTACTGTTTTGCAACTGCGTTAACCGCAAATATCAAATTTGTATTTAGGTTGTTATTAAGAAGCTTTTTGTAACTCTGTGATCTCTTGCCGGTTGCTTTTATGAACTTGACCTACTACGAATATCTTTCAACGTTTTGTTTTTGCTATGTAGTAGATTTAGCTGTCTCTCTCTCTCTCTCTCTCTGCATGAAATCTAATCTTAGGTCAGTTGTTGGCTTTTGTTGAATGTATAGTTTTGATATGATGCACTCTTACTGCATATATAACGTCTTTTACCAGCAGTGTTTGTATATGAATCACTTGAAAGTTGGAAAATATATTATTTATGTATTAAAAAATTGCACAAGATCCTAAGTGTAACCATTACCTGTGCAAACACAAGCTATTGTGCTAGTTAAAGATAAAAATGAAAGACTAACACATATTTTGCCATCGAATATAACCTGAAAAAATAATTTTATTAAATGCGACAACACGATTTGATTTCAGTTGTTTAATTTTTACATTTAACCTGATCACGAGATAGAAATTTGTTGTTGTTGTTGTTCTAGCCCCTACCCTTTGTAAAAAAGGGTAGTCCTC
>JAUYWI010069266.1:0-14595 GCA_034780595.1 Parotoplana pacifica | reverse complement strand
TATTTACTTATATAAAATTTTCACACCTACAGAAATTAAATAACGCTGAGATGCGAATAATAACGCATAACGCTCAACATCTGGGAAATAACGCTCTGCGTTACATAACGCTGAGTGTACCACCACTGATCAGGCTTCCAAATTGCCAGAAAACTCACTAAAAGATCATCATCAGTTAACACAATTTACCTGATGATAAGATAATCCCCAGTTAACATAATTTATCTCATTAGACAAGTCAACAATTTACTAAACGGTAAATAAATTGCGTTCAGCCATCGAACTTTCTGTAATTAGATTTTGTTGTACTATAAACCAACAAATTTCCACACGGACCTCTTGGTCGTGGGCATCAATCTGTGTAGTTCACTTAAGACATCGAATTAATTATCTGAGAGGTGAATCTCAACCCCTCTTGCAAACCAAAATATGAGCCTTGTCCTGCACACATCTACAACCATAATACACAGAAATTAGTGTTTAGGTGTTTGGTAATAGCCAAACATTCATTCTGTTAATAAGCCCTCAACGATCAGAAATCCCTATCACAACACACACACCTAAATAGAGCTTCGTGTATCTAATAAAACTCCCATTAATTTTAAGTATGGCATAACAAGCGAGCTGCTGCTATCAAAACTGTAAGATACTCTCCCAGCAGAACCTAACCACACCAGAAATAGATGCAAACGTAATGTCAACGTATTAAATATGTGTGCCTGATGCAGATATACCTACAGGTAGGCACTCTCAAACCTGGCAATATGACATGTAACGTTACCCATCGAGGATAGAGACAGCTAAATCAGAAATCAAGCGCTGGATGGAAAAAAAACCTAGAACTGTCTCCAAAGCAGTACAAAAATGTAGCAGTTTCAAAATTTAAAGTAATAAGAGCTACTTAATTAAACGATATGGAAGAAAAAATTTTTTTTTTATATAACTAATAAATACATTTAATAGATATCGACATAATTCCATATTAGGAACAAAACTTAAGAGATAAACTAATAAAACTGAACAGAGAATGATCTTCTCTCGAAATCGCTTCTAGGTCTAAAATATAAAATTCCTACTGCACAAAACGCACTACATCTCGGTAACACAGGGCGGGTATCTACGAATAGCGAACACATATTGCCCAAAACTTTAAAAGTACAACAGCACACACTACTATGCACAAGAAATAGGAACGTGGACGGACCTCTTCCTCCTAATCAATGGGGGAGGGGGAGGGATAGCTCAGCTGGCCAGTTCGTCGTGCATCTGACAAACACTCGGCAACAACTGGCCCGCCCCATACACGGTCATAAATCAACACATTCCAGTAGTCAAGTGTCTCTCTTCCAGCGGAAAATCATTGTAGTCAATTAGACGTAAAAACGATTAAACTACCTCAATCAGTAATCGAAACTAGAGTTTAAGAGTGGCAGATGTGGTCCGATTTTGAGACCCACTTGCTCGAAGCACATGGCCAGGACCTGCTGTGACAGCGTGAGTGCTCTTTAATAAGAAAACAGGCTTCGAACATTTTTTCTGAAAATCTTCTATTTTCACTCTTCTTATGCAACCATTGCAAATGTTTCTCTCTTTGGTGCTTTGATATGAAATATACGAACATTTTATATTGCTCAGGCTGTGATTATGTCTGGCTGATGAGGCCCAACAAGGCCCAAACAGTTGTCCTGGGTTATCACTTACGAGTAGTATGATTAAGTAGTGTATTTTTATCAAAGTATTCCTGTTTTTTTAAATTAAACCTATCAAAGTCTTTTGTAATATCGCCTATCGAAGTCTTATTATCGCTTACTGAATTCTTTTTGTAAGATCGTTTTCCGAAGTCTTATTTCATTCCTTATTTTTGTTGCGAATTTAAATGTAGCATTTCACATTTCAGTAAAAACAAATCAACTGTAATTTGAAACTGTGAGGTATCTGATAATGTTTGGGTGCATAAATTGTTATAGAGAGAGAATTGTATTGCGGTTCTACAATTGTTAGTACATTTTGTGCTAATTGTAGCAATATATTGTTACTTCAATAGAGACAAAACGCTACTACCTCCTAATTTGTCTCCTGAGTTGTAGGTGTACGGCGACTACAAAATCGAGTGGTTTCAACTAAACAAGAAAGGGTTTGTGGTAGGTTGCTGGCTATTAGAGGAGAAGTTATCCTGGCTTCGGATTAAGAGATTGGTTTTTCATATCGAGCATCAAACTTATTCGCTTTAGTCGGTATTGTAATTCGGACCAGGAATTTAATAAAAATGACACAAACAAGAACTTTATTGCTGAAATCCGCAATAAACTCAAAACCATCTAACATTGCTCAATAAAAATTGAGTTCCCATTTTGACTAACTCCATTAAAGTATTTTTGAGTTGCTTTCAGTGGAGCTACATACTGTGTTGTTGTTGTTGTTGTTTTTTTACTAAATAAACGTTATTTAATTTGAAGCCACGATAACCATCAATTCTCTCAGAGAGCGCTACATATTGCTGTGGCTGTGGGTTTAGGAAATTTAACTTTACAGCAACAAGATAATTTGATTGATTGATTTGTTGAACTTATAATATGTAGGTATGCACTTTCAAAGTCTAATGGAATCACCTCTTCCTAAGTTTGGCTATAGGCCTATTGTATAGCACTGATTTTTGCATCCGAAACGATGCTATCGATGATAAATGGGGATAAAGCCGATCTCTTTTCCATTAAACTCCATGCGATTTTATTTTTATTTAATGCCACCAGCACCAGGTCCAGGGAAAATAAAATCTCAAATTTACGTAATCGACGCCCCTTTAGACAAATAGAGGAATGATTGTCTTTCATAGCGGTTTGGATATCCACATTCTATGGCCTGTATTGCATCCATAGACATCGGGGTTTGAAGTCAAATTAAATCAACGTACAAATATCGATCTTTGTTTAATAAGTATGCTGGACCATAGAGTTGTATCGATTAATCCAGAGACATTTTTAAGTATCTGTCAATTGGCACAGTACTTCCAGCCACTTACAAGTCGCCATTCAGAATGGAAGTACAATCAGAGAGGATTAATTGTTTTGTCAAAACTCGTAACTGGAAACAATGTCAGTTGTGCAGACCCACACGGATATCCTGTTACGGAATGGGGTGCGGCTAATGGTGCGTCTTTGCGACATGCACGGATATCTTGTTACGGAATGGGGTGCGGCTAATGGTGCTTCTTTGCGACATATTCCGCGTCTTGCAGAGAAATGTCGTGACAACGTCAGGGTTTCGGTCATGAGGAAACGGGGATCTGGCCATTATTGCAACAGATAATGATTATTTGTAATTAGTTTCTGTTGTTGTAATTGCAGTGATATATGCCTAGCTGATGAGGCCCAACAAGGCCCAAACAGCTGTCCTGGGCTATCATAAGTAGTATATTTTTATCAAAGTATTCCTGCGCTTAACATTTTGACTTTGTTGCCTCACTTGTTAAACAAAAACCACAAAACGTCAATTTGAAAATTGAACGAGAAACATCGCAACACAGAAGGCAGAATTGTCTAACCATACCAAAATTGTCTCGCTGCGCTGGCCACTCTAAGTTGGACCACAAACAAGGGCACACGAGCATTTTCAGGTTGGGGCGGAGGGCGGGCGAGCCCTACTTGATATTTTGAAACAAAATCACAAAAATCTATTGACCTCCTAATTAGGAGTTTTCCACCACAAAAGCAATTTTGAAAAATAACTTTGGGGATACTACCCACCCCCCCCCTCTTGTATCCGCTAACAAAAACATATTCATGAATAATATTACATATCTGATTGCAAAAAATATTGTCAAGTGATAATCGAATAATTAAAAAAAGAAAATCATTAAAAAAATATTTTATAAAATAAAAAATACGAAATAATATAAACAGAATGCATAAATTACTGACTTAATAAAAAAGAAAGGTACACAAATGAATAAAACTCAAAAATAAAGTTGTAAAGATATCAACAGTGAACTTCGTGCAAAAAGCTTACATTAAAAATTTTCATTTTTCATTGATCAATTAGCATTTTTCACAATCATTGGCAGCTAGGGTCTACCCAACACAATTTGGTCTGTTTTAATTGAGCACTTCCTAATGGGAGAACATTGAAAATTGATCGCGTCGTTTATTCTATTTTCTTGCACTGCAGGCGCCAATGCATACAAATGTTGGAAATGTAGGCAATGCCAATGTATTCCTCTATAGAAAGTAGCACATGCCAATGTATTCCTCTATAGAAAGTAGCACATGCCAATGTATTCCTCTCTAGAAAGTAACACATGCCAATGTATTCCTCTCTAGAAAGTAACACATGCCAATGTATTCCTCTCTAGAAAGTAACACACTGTGTTCACTTTATAATATCGACAAAAATTATCACGAAAAGGATATTTAACGTAATCTAAATATAAAATAAATTTAAAATGAAAATCTTTTTTATTGCATTTCACAATAATGACAAATCGCGCTATTCAAAATTATGCACTTTTTTATCTATTGGAACTTTGTAATTTGTAAAATTTCATGAAGCAATGCAAATTTCGAGGACCAACGCGTTTCTTCTTTGCTCTTTTATGTGACATATTTCGGTCCCGAAAACACTCGTCACCGTTTTGTGAAGTGGAAACTGTGGCGCGGTTGTGACCAGGAGAGTTTGATAAACTGGCGCCCGTATTCGAACTATCGGTTCTGTTTGAAGGACGTTTAGTAGTTGAATCGGTCGACAGGAACATTTGCTCCTCAGTTGTATCCATACAAGCTAGCGACTGCGATGCGACAGTATTTGCATCAGAAGTCATACAGCGCTCTGCCACATCCAATGCGTCAGGCGTTGGTGTTAACAATTCGGAGGTAAACGAATCGCCGCCAGTGGAAGCTGTCGACTGAGGAACGGAGGTGGCTACTGGAGTCCATTTGGATCGTGTAGAAAGCGGTGGTAATGCTGTGACAACCATGGGTGATATAATAGGATGTGTTACTCTAACTGGTTTTGCTATTGGTGATTCCACTAGACTTTCTATTGGTGATTCCACTAGACTTTCTATTGGTGATTCCACTAGACTTTTTATTGGTGATTCCACTAGACTTTTTATTGGTGATTCCACTAGACTTTTTATTGGTGTTTCCACTAGACTTTCTATTGATGAATCCACGAGATTTTCTATTGATGGTACCAGAAAAGTTGGAACCGTTAATTCTGTCCCTAGCAAAGGGCTGGGTGCTACTCTTTTATTATCTTCAATCAAAGAGTTGTTTTCTACAGTTTCTGATGTTTCAATGGATGAGATCTTAGATGTATCATCTTCACTGTCAAAATAAATCGTAAAGATCTCTTTATTGCTTGTTTCAGATTCGGTGTATTCCGTACTCAATATCTTAGAAGAAGAAGAAGAAGTAGAGGTAGCTATGTCTGCATTGTCAACTGCTTCAGTGGTAACAAGAGAGGGTTTGGCGTAGTTGATATGTCGTCTGATCATTCCCTCGTGCAATTTTCGCACATTCAGCCGTTCTGGACCAACGGAATTCAGGTCGCAAAGAATGTCACTCCAACGTATGCTGTGAATAGGGGGATGTGCCTTGCTGGTGTCGGCAACAAATATCCAGGCGCACTCATCATTCCGTCTGCCCAGTTCAGAATCAGACAGAAGCAGATTTTGGACGTCACTGGTGGTGGCGTAGGCATCTTCAGGGTTGTCCGGAGTGATTTCAAATCCAATTGGACAGAAGTAGTGATTATACGAATGATAGATGAATGCACAGCTGGACGACACAAGCCCAGATTTCAACTCTTTAAGGGCTCGCTTCTCTGTAATATGCGTTCGGTCGGCACCCACCGGTTTGAAGAACATAGAGGCCACTCCCTGGACATTGTAGATGGTACACAGCCTGGAGAACCATTTCATCAACGTGATGTTGCCAGTAAATGGCCCGAATCGAATCTCAGTGAACGGAGGCACGAAACCCAAATAGATTAACGCCTCCTCTTGTGATATCGGTGGATTGTTTCCTTCCCCCAGGGTGCTAAATAAATAATTCCACACGGATACCACTGACGAAATGCCACACGAGTACTTGTACTGGGGTCTACTGATGCACAGAAGTCGTTTCATATTTAGCGAGCATCGTTGCAGGGTTAATTCGTGTTCTTGTTCTCGTAACATTCTTGTCGATTTAGTTTCAATTCTGAAATCTCTCTGGTTACGTTCAATAAACAATTGACTACGAGTCGATTTGGGTTGGAAACTTCTTTGGATATCAGAATCTTTCCGACCCTCCATACATTCGCAAAGTTTTATTATATTTAGATCCTCTGACGGAGCACTTGGTGTTGCACCATCCAAAGTCGTTTTAGTTGTGTCTATTATAATATTTTCAGAATCTGGACATTTTTGCATAAATTTAGTGTCTGTATCTGAGTGCCTGCGATACCGACTCAATTTTCCGTTCTCAATATCACAATCTGCAGAATGGGAATATTTTCGCAATCTTCGGCTGGTTTGAATATGTTTTTCTGGAGCTGAATGTATATATTTCGCATAAGTTTCAACATTATTCTCCGTTAAAATCGTGTTTTTTTCTGAAAAAACAGGTACGCTTAGTTCAATATTCTCTGGCGCAAACGAATCTCTATGAATTTTGTTAATGTCAATCTTTGTGTTCTCTGGTGAATAAATATCCATACTGTGTGAACTTTTTGATTCAGAGTTCATCGGAACACTGGCTGCTACATTGGGATTATTATTGTCCAAATCGCATTCACTATCACCACGCAGGGTGTCAGTCTTTTTCGAATGAAAGGATGATCGGTAACAAGATCTAAATTTGAAGGGAACAATCTTTGTAGGAGGTTTCGAACTATTCAGCTGATTTGTATTGGACATTTGAATAGTCCAGGCAACAGAATAAGGATGACATTCATGTTGGGCGACCATTTGAATATTACTTGTGCTCGGCTCATCAAAGTCTTCGCCTTTGCAGGAAAAATATTCCTCTTCATCAGATGACAATGAGTTTTGTAATATATTTGTCATCTAAAAAAAATAATAAACCCATTTCGTCAATATATCAGAAGTAATTATTTCTCCGCCATAACGATAAGAATAATTATGATGTCCCCTTCCATGTGCATCTATAATTATCGTGTCCTCTTCCAAGTGTATCTACAATTGTGGTTTCCCTTTCCAAGTGCATATATCTAGGCCAATGGTGATTGCCTGTTAGCTCTAAAGCTCAGTATTGACTACTGGGCTTTATGCATCTGATGAAATACATTTCTAAAACTATCATATCCTCAAAAAAAACTCCCCATAAAATTATCTTCCTGAACAAATATTGATTTTCATTTTGGGGGTATGTTGGGTTATAAGAGAAAAAAAACTAACTTTTAGTCCCTGGGCCAAAACACCTTGACAAAAGTCTTTAAATAACATATTCTGAGATCTGATGAGAAATCCCAGGGATATTTCGAGATTAAGGAAGGGTCCTAGGAATATCTGGAGATGGGAGAGGTTTCTAGGGACATCTATTCTAGGAATTGGGAAGGGTACAGAAACATCAATTGTGAATTTGGCGGAGATACTAGGGATATTTTAGGACATTGGAATAGTGTATCTGGCTATAGGAAGAGAGATATATGGGGAAGATCAGGAGAGGATACACAATTAATGTCCCTGTACTCTTCCCAATTGCCAGAATAGATCCTTTCCAAGTCTCCAAATACCAGTAAGATTTCTCGGAATATGTCTTTTAAAGACTTTTGATTTTGACTTACCCTGTAGATAAAGATGAATATTAATTTTCTCAGACTAAAAATAAATAAATAAATAATTTTGTAGAAAATGTATTGGATTAATTGGAATAAAACAATAAAAGCTAAAAATCTGATGAAGAAATTCAAATATATAATCAGTCAGATATATAAATATTTCAAATGTGCAGTTCTTGTATGCTTTAGTCATGATTTACTTTTACATTATTTACGATTATAAAATGTATTATTTTAAATTGAAATTTAATGATTTACCACATCTATATATTTGGTTGCCAATTCTAACCATATATTTAGATATTGTTGGACCAATTCAGAATCAGTCAACATTTCTATCAGGTCATCAACATATTCATTTGTTTTATGTTAATAATATGACCACAAAATGTTTTGTCTACAAACTCCAGTTTTATTGTTTTATCTGATGTCAGAATGGATGTGTAAAATCCACTGTTTTAGGTAATAAATATTTAAATAACATAAGTTTTTTAAACGTCTTTGTCAATAAGAAATCAGGCCATGTTAAGAGCAGCCGATAGCCAAAGCAATCTTAATCCCTCATCATCTGAAAGGGGTGGGTGTGGCTGTTACAACCCTATACAATTTAAAAAAAATAACACAACTGATCTGTATGAAATTTGGTTTTCTTAAACAAAATTCTCATGTGCATATTTTTGTATAAATTGTTTTGATGTGTTGGCCATCTGAAAAAATGAGGTTGGGCCATATTTGTAAAAACTATATGCCCATTGCTGCTTCAATTGCAAAATATTACCTTTTTCACACCTCAAAAAAGTATTTCCTAACTTCATTTAGCTAAGATAATAATTCTATATTGATATCAGATTATTTTAAATTTATTTTACAAGTAAAGCAAAAATGAAAAGCACGGCTACAGTTGAAATGTTTAATGTATCACCCATTTTCGGGGCTAAACCAACTAGACTGAAACATGCCTGACAAATTCGGAAATTAAAGCACCAAGAGATGATATAATCGGATTACATATGACAATCGACACTGCAAATAACAATACAGTGAATGCAGAAAAAAGTGAGTAGCCAGTAGAGTGTGGCTGAGATGTGAAGTTGAGAAAAAATACCATAAAATAACGTATATTTTCATAGGAAAAACAACATAGGAAATAACAATGTAAAGAATGACGGAAATAAGTCAATAAAAGTCCAAATAGAGATAAATGTAAGAAATACAAAAAACAATAAAAGTTAGGAAAAGATAAGATATTTGATTTCATCTCGTTCAGCGTGACTGTTGACATCAGGTGATAGTTTCTCGATGAAGATGACTTTCTTGAATCTCAGTTTGACAGGATCATGGTCTCTAGCGATTATCAATGTATTGAATAGATGGTGTTCTGCACGTGTCATATTGTCAAAATACTGAGATAGTTTGGTTGGTTAGGATGTTCCCTGTGACGGTAGTGCAGTTCTCGTGTGGTGCTTCCCATGTACAATGACTGGTACTTTTGACATTCCATTTTATATACACAGTATTTGGTTCGGAAAAAATATTTTTGAAGTTGGCATGTTGATAGTTTACCTTGACTTCAAGGCTTGTACTAAACTTAATGCTTCTGGCTGAAGGTTATGTAAAATTTCCCACATCAGATGAACATCACAGTTGTAGAAAATAGAGGATGTGAGAAGGATTATTTACAAATTGAGAAAACTGTTTCTTGATTGCCTTTTCTGATGATAGACAAGTGGTTCAAAGTCGTGGCAATTTAGATTGTGTGACTACCAACTATATGGTGGATATTTTTCCGCAGTCCTTCCTAGCTTGTTTCTGGTGTCAATTGGAGGTTGTCTAGAAATGGTACTCGATTTTAATAAGTGGCTATAATATTCTAAAGGCAAAAGCTTTTTTAGCAGCCTACTGAGTTATTTATAATAACTCCAAGAAATTAAATGATTTTACAAATAATAGCTTAGGATTCAACTGGTTTAGCAATATAAATTGACATGCATTTACCAGAATTTAATGGTAGTTTATGTTCATTAGAACACTGTGATGCAAGTTGCAAGTTAAAATGTTTCCAAAATTGATAAATACTGATGTGCATAAAGTTGTAAAATCAATGTACATATTTATTAAGTTAGTGTCTTTAAATGTAGCATGCCCTCCTCCAGCAACTAAACAGTAAAGTGCAGGCCCAACTACAGAGCCTTGAGGCACTCCTGATGTGACAAATAGTGAATGACTCACTGTACAAAAAATCAGCACGGTATAGATTAGGATCAACAAAACATCAACAATTAATTGCTAGGCTTTTGGATGTGGAACAGCAAAAATATTGCACTTCTATGGCTATGGCCGTTAAATAATTAACGAATTAATGAATTAAACAAAGTTCAGGAAGAAGAAATTGCAGGTGAAAAATACACAGTAGCAGCCAACATTCTACACACAGTTATACTGAAGCAATCATGAACATTCCTTTTTATTCACATCCCAAATTTGACTTGTTAAAGAAAAATTATTTGAATATTGGATTTCCAGTTGTACCAAAGAGCTTCTTCAACAAAGTATTGGTCAAAATATTTTGGCTACTAAAACTTTTCCATAAACAGAAGAATTGCATATATTATATGGACCATACTAATCATTCCAATTTTTTCTTCAGATGTTGAAAGGGGATTTTTAGTTCTGAAGTACAGTAAGTATTATTGAAGGCATCACTCTCTGGTGCAACAATCAATTGATGCTCTATTAGGGCTAAAAATAAATGCTACCCTCTCCACCTTTTACTTCCTTCCTCCCCTCCTTTTTGCTACGCCCTCTCCCTTTTCCTTCTTTCTACCCCTCCCTTGTTTTTAGCTTTCTGCTACCCCTCCTTCTTTTCCTTCCTTCCTCCCATCCTTTTTTGCTACCCTTCCCCCTTTTCTTTTTCCTCCCATCTTTTTCTTTAATTCTACTCCTCCTCCTTTTTCTTCTTTCCTCCCCTCCCTTCATTTTTCCTTTTTTTCTACCCCTCCTTCTTTCCTCCCCTGCTTTCTTGTTTCCTTTTATGCTATCCCCTCCCCCTTTTCCTTCTTTTTTCATCTTTTTCTACCCCCATCCTCTGTTTCTTCTTTCCTTCCCTCCCGTTTTTTCCTTTTTTGCTACCCCCTCCAACATTCCTTCTTTCACCCTCCCTGTTTTCCTCTTGTTTCTACCCCTGCCCCTTTTTTCTTCGTCCTCCCTCCTCCTATTCTTCCTCGACCCTGTCCCCTTTTATAATTTCGGGGCGGGGGGGGGACACGTCCCCCCATTGCTCAGGTATGGTTAGTGCCCTTTAATAAGAAAACAGGCTTTCCAACATATTTCTTCTGAAAATCTTCTACTATATTTCGTCTTATGCAACTTATGCAACTTGTGCAAATCTTCTTCTCTTTTATGCTTTGATATGAAATATATAAACATTTTATATTGCTCAGGCTGTGATTATGCCTGGCTGATGAGGCCCAACAAGGCCAAAACAGATGTCCTGGGCTATCATTTGCGAGTAGTATGAATAAGTAGTATATTTTTATTATTACTCTCATCACAAATCGTCGCTATTCTTAGCAAATATCATATCTGCAAAAAATGTTGTATCATCTTTAAGTATTGTTGCACCTATAGTTAGGTTAAAGTAAGAAGTAGTTAATAGCAGCAGGACTTTAGTTAGAATTATTGCACTGATTTTTAATTAAAATTTCTAACTTAGTTTTGCTTTCCTGAAACCCACTTAAAATCACTTATGATTTTTGCTAAGAACAGCAACAAATTATATTTTATTATGTTATATAAAATCTTTATAGTATAGAAGTTGTTTCAGAATTTTTAACTGGCAAAAAATTGAAATCTTTAATCTTTTTTTTAAATCTAAATGAAAGAAATATGTTAGATAATTAATATACTATTAAATTTTAACTCTTACTTATTCACCTTGCCTATAAACTTTTAGTCTATTTCCTAGATTGTATTAAATTTATTAAATTAGTATTTTAGGTTTTAGATCTTTTCTTTTCTCTAAAGTAAATTACTTTTTTATATTTAAGAATGAGGATTGGTGACTTACTGACAGAGGGAAACAAAGTGACCTTTTAAAAATAAATAATGAAAATGATGATTAAATTTATATTTGGTATTACTTCAGTTTTCAAATAATAATCAATATGTTTCATTGGATACTTAATAAATATTTAGAGACTCCTTAATTTCAATTAAAATGAAATTTTACTTCAAGATAATGCAATGGAAATGAAAATGGTTGGATATTATTCAATATAATAAAAAAAATTAGTTCATAGAGCCATAATTTTCACTGTTGAAATTAGTTCATAGATAGAGCCATAATTTTCACTATTGAAATAAAGCTATTTATATTAAGGTTTTATAATATTGCCTAGTGTATATCCTAAACTTTGTCATTTTTATATATGATACTTTATCTAGAATATTAGTAGCTACCTATTGTTCCATGGTGGAACAATAAATATAAATGTTATTGTTGTATCAAATCCTCATTTTTTGCCTGCAGATTTTTAATATTATTGTGTAACTGCACACTATTTTCCTCCTTAAAAATCAGTTTTTAGTTTTAGTACGTCAACATTATCTATAATGTAATAATAAAGATAAAAACTATTATGACAAATTTTTCTTGATTAGGTCACCGCCAATAAAAATAAACCTGGCTACACTTATATGGATAGTTTTCAATTAAGAACATCAATTATAATCACACTGTACCATTCCATCACAATTCCATTGGAATGTATAGAATTTTAAATTTTTGCCTGGAACCTTGTGGTCCTTTAATGCCTAGACCCCGATGATAGGTAGATAATTTATTGATTAAATTCGAACTAGCGTCATTGGTTGTTACTGATATGAAATATACTATAAAATTGAAATATTTAAACACGTGAAGTTCAATTTAAAAAAATAAAAAAATACAATTTCAAAGCAATTAGTTCAATAGATTAAAGTTAGTGGCACACTAAACATTTAGTCAACCTAATCCCTTAATATAAAGTATGTCCCTTATTTGCTCCTAATTTTAGTTTTCTGGGTGTTATTAGTCCGGGAGCTATTTCGAGTTTAGTCTTACACTCAAGCACAAAAGGTTTGTAGAATTTGTTGTAGAAACGGTTACTAGTAGTTTACAAAATGTAAATTTTAAGTTGTACAAATGATCTGCTGTAGTATATTCAACCAAACGTGTAAAAAATGAAAACTTAAACTACTAATTATGAATAAGTGCTCTACGATATGTTTCAACAATTACTGCTTTTAAAATAGTTTTTGATAATTTAATAAAATGCTTGAAGAAATTAATCAAGAAATTCTCCAAGGTGTTGCTGTCGGGTTTCTAACACAAATATTTGTGAGAATATTCAATAGTATCATCGCAGGTTGTACAATCTTCAACAAATTCAAAAACCGAAGCAGATTAATAGAAATGAGTTCTAAGACTATTTGGTGCTTACTGACCACATTCAATTATGACATTTTTAACACTAAGTAACCTATGTTTCCTCTCATTGGAAGCATTGGTAAAATTAGAGTGATGTCTCCATTTATATTATTTTAGTAAAGTAAGAAATTTAATTAATTTTAGTGTAAAGGAAAATTTTGTAAAAATTACTTCATGCTATGAAAAATTTGCATCTCTTTACAACAAGTGGAAAGAAGATAGTATGGTAACAAATTTTATAAAATTTGAATGTTGCATTATATAATTATTGTAGCTAAAGTAAAACGTTTATAGATTAATTTAAATTTATATAAATGGCTACAATTTCTATGGTAATTTCTCAAAACATCATTGTTAATGGTAAAAATTGAACACATTTATCAAAATATTGGTGGGGTAGCACGAATGCAGTACAATTGATTAGAGTGTGTTTGGTGGTTTTATGGCCAAATTTGACAAAAATTACTGTTTTATTTTAATTGTACAAACTGTAAGTAGTACATGTGTTGTGCATGTTAACCTATGTTCCAATTTTTTTAAATAAATTGTTCTCACATGGATGTACTGAAACAAATGACAATTTTGCGTATTAGAGCATAAATATTGAAATTTTGTATTGGCGTCTATTTTGAAAAGTCTATGGTTGTTTATAATTTAAATAATGACATAGAATCCATTCATAAATATGTATTGATTTATAATTTCAATGATTCCCTAACATTTTTTATTTTTTACATTTTAAATTGATCATTTTCTACAAGTTATGGAGCCAACACAATGGTCACAATTGAATTTCTTAATCTAACAAAAAATTGCCTTGGTAATAGACCGCCTGATGAGTAAAGTCCAGAGAGAGGCACCATGGGATATGCTGTTCGTATATGATGTGGTTATGGTATTGGAGTCAGGACAGAGGTGGAGAGCAGCAATAGAGGACTGATAAATGCGTATTAGCAGGCAAAAGACGGAATATTTGAGATTGAGAGCAGGACCTAATTCAGTAAAGGATGAAGAAGTGAAAATCTTAATCAGGTAGAGCGGTTCCGGCAGAAGGTGGATCTGAGAAAGAGGTGAAGAGATGGGTGCATGGAAAAGGATAACTTGTGTTTGACAGAAAGTACCAGACAAGGTGAAAAGTACCCTGTATAAGACAGTGGTGAGACCAGCAATGCTGTATTGGATGGAGACTGTGATTACTCAAAAGAGCAGGAATAAAAGTTGCAGATGGCAGAGATGTAAATGCTTAGGTGGTCTTTAGGACTGACTAACTGACAAAGTGAGAAATGAAAAGGTGAAGGAGAGGATGACTATTGGAGAATTGAGAGGAGGAATTTAGGGAGGTAAGGCTC
>JAUYWI010069255.1:0-14595 GCA_034780595.1 Parotoplana pacifica | reverse complement strand
CACAGTGTAGTTCACTGGTTACAAGACTGTATCGAGACCGAATGCAACAATTTTGAGCACTGATAGTCTTTTAAACCGTATAATTGTTTTTTTTAAAATTATTGTCAAATACTTATGTCAAATATGTTAATCCCATATTGATTAGAAAACTTTTTATTTTGGGTTTACTTTCGGTTCGGTTACTTTTGGGCCCAAAAGTAACCGTCGTTTATATTTCAGTATTAAGTGGTAGCTTTTTGTTTGACTTTATGATGATGTAATAGTTTTGTATATAGAATTAGATTTTCTTTAACGTTTGTCACCTGAAGATTGACCTTCGTTTGGTCCGAAAGCTTTGATATCTTGGTTATCTTAGTTAACCGAGGTAATATTAGGTATAGTATTTTTTTAGTTGTCTGAGGTTTCTTAATTATTTTGGGTATATCTTAAGTATTTATTAAATCTTAGTTGTTTTAGATATCTTGGTTATCTTAGATATCTCAGGTATATTAGTTTCGTGGATTTCTTAGTTTATTTTAGATGTCTTAATGTTTTTTTTATCTTAGATAACTTAGTTTTCATAGTTATCTCAGATATTAAGTTTATCTGTTTGTTAGTTTAATTTTTGGGAAATTTTAATTATCCTTGGTATTTTAGTTTTCTTAGTTGTATATTATCTTAGTTTTCATATTTATGTCTATTATCTTTGTTTTCTTGGTTATCTTAGTTTTCTTACATTTCTTAGTTATCTGGTTGTCGTTGTTTTCATAGCTATTTTGGTTGTCTTAGTTATCTTAGTTTTCTTATGTATCTTAGTTTTCTTGATTGTTTTAGGTATCTTAGTTCTTATGTTTTCTGGTTAGATATCTTAGTTAGTTTATGTATCTTATAATTTTAGTTATCTTAGGTAACTTGATTATTGTAGATATCTTATAATCTAATCATCTATTTTTTGTAGGTATCTTATGAATCGTGTATCTTAGATATCTTATAATCTTAGTTATATTAAGTACCATACCTTAAGAACCAACTGTTGTTCTAAATAATTTCCCATTGTACCTGAAATTATGGTAAAACGGATCAGAAAAATGAGACCTACATTTATTTAAATCCGTTTTTGCAAACTAAGCTTAAATAGTACCATTGGTCAATTCAAAAGTGATAGTGCTTTTTCCAATTTCTTTAGTGGTCAAAGACGATTCAAAAATAATGCCATAAAGGAACAAGTTTAGTTTTACAGCAATAATATCCTATAAATAAAAGAAAATAAATATTATACTGTAATCTACCTTTTTCAATATATACCTATGTACTCATATTTTTCATATTTAGTTAAAATTTACAGACCCATTCCCAAGATCTAACTCTTTAAGACATTTTCTGCCTAAGTGTAATCACAGTATTTCAGCGTTATATGTATATACACAGATCTGCCAAAATAATACAAATTAAAAAGTTTGATGCAATACAACCAAGTGTAAATCTTTCTTTTAGATAGCACCTATTTCTTCTGGGAGCTTGTTTCTTAGATCCGGTTCTATTATAGTTTTTTTTTATTATTACTAATTGCAGAGACACAATAATAATCCTTATATTTTACAATTAAAATCGGATTTATATCTAAATTTAAATCTTAAATCGTTCATTCAACTTAATATGAAATTACATAATGATTAATCACACGTAAAACTTGTGTCAAATTCATAATTAATTTAATCCTAAAAAGACACAACAGGCAAGATTATTCTTCCACTGAAAGGGGTGTTTTTAGTAATTATGATCCAGAAGATATGTAATCTAAAATGATAATAATCAGGTAACAAAAAAGTGATTAATGACAAATAAAAAATAGCAGCAATATTAACGTTTATTTTCTTTAATTGATTACTGTCATTTATTTATGTGAAATAAAATGGTCTTTTAGATGGTAGGTATATAACTTTTGTAGGTACTACTGACTTGGTAGGTATATTAAATCGACATTTTGGCAATACCTGCATCCATCAATGACAATTAAAAAGCTGTACACTTGTTTCCTGAATGAGGGAAATTGGGATCCTTTTCAAGACACAGAAAGGTTTTACCCAAATGAATATAGCTTTTCATCGACCAGAGAAGGATCTTTGCCCCATATATGAAGCAAAAGATTAGCCATTTTGCAGACGGTTGTCCGGGACAAAACATGAATAGAATAATGCCAGCTATGCTACACTTCTTCATTCAGAATTCGTCCAGTGTTGAAACACTACACCTTATATTCTTTGAAGCTCACCTTGGTCAATCGGAGGGTGATAGTATCCACTCAACGGTGATACATAAAGTGATTTCATTATCAAGGTCTAAACGTCGTCCCTGTAAAGTTATGCAGATGACAAACCTGAATTTTTTGATTGGAAGTCTGTTTCTGACAATCTCTGAAATCGAGAACATCAACAAATGGAACTGACATTAACTGGAGGAAAATTAAGAAACTTGTTGCAAAGAAATCATCGCCTGCGTCATTGTACTTCAGCGTCACTCATCTGAACGAAGGACTGGAAGAACTGCCATTGATTCCGAAAAGAGGTGTTGATCTTCATGCACATCTTTCGATAATACATAACGGTCCACTGAAAAAGCCAAAGTATGATGATCTTCAGTCCCTTGTACGAGCAGATACTACATTAATAAGAACAGGTGGGGCAAAATATTTTATGAAAATCTACCACATGGATAATAATAATTTTACTTTACTTTTTCTGTATGTTTCATGTTTGACTGAATTTTATGTACTTAATTTTTCTAATGTTATTTTCTAAATGTATTTCCAATGTAAACGTAGTATCTACATAATTATTTTGTGTTCACATGATAAACTAAAAATGCAAGTGCCTTAGGAATGGAATGCATGTTTGATTAAGATAAATTACAAAATTATACTTGCACATCTCTCATGCTTAAATATGTATCTTTAATTGTGTAAGAATGAAGTTAATTTAGATTTTAGATTTTCTACATGAAGGAAGCACACATCATTTATAAATTTAATGCTAAACCTGTACATAAATATTGCCAACATGTTATATTAATAGAATATGCAGTCTGAATTTTATTGTATTTCGTTTTATTCACATTATACGGACTTAAGTTTGAGTTATCTGATTTCGTTCAAAAAGGGCAATACAAATTTTCACTAAACCAGCTAACTCAAGCATGAAGTAATAAAATACAGTTTCCAGAGAAATCAAGCATAGAAACCAAAAAAATATTATAGGCGACTTCACACTATAATGAATAGAAATATGCATATCAAATTAATGACTTTATCATAGTAAACGTAAAGGTTAAAAGTATAGCCATAATTGTTGTGATCAATTTCGTTTTATTTCTCTGGTGAAAAGTAGCTAGAAATGAGTTTACTGGTTTCGTGAAAACAGCAACGATTTAATCTAATCTATTTAGTTACAAACTACGAGTACCTACTTTAAATAAATAGATGGGTCATTATTTCAAGTCATACAAGTATCAATCAATACTCACTTCGGGCACATATTTATTACTATGATAAAAGCATGGATGTAAGTAAGCCAGAACCAAATGAATCCTAATACAATTATGAAATATTTCTACGAACAAATTAATTTTATTTCACATAATACCTCACTCAATGGAACAGTCGGTTTAATTTTTGTGTCAATAACTTCTTCGTCGCATGTATCCTCTTTCAAATTATGTTCTGGTTTCTTTTTTTCTTACTGCTTTTTCAGTTATTCCCTCCAAAACTGTGGTCTAGATGCTTACCAAAATTCTAGCCTGATAGGCCACTCCTTCTGCCAGATTTTCGTTCAGATTAGGATCAACAAAATTGCTATGACGTCCACTAACACGAACATTTATATTGTTCAGGCTGTGATTATGCCTGGCTGATGAGGCCCAACAAGGCCGAAACAGCTGTCCTGGGGTATCACTTGTGAGTAATATGAATAAGTAGTATATTTTTATCAAAGTATACCTGCTTTCTTCATATTATTACTCTTAAACATATTAATTGGCCAGGACCTGTTTTGACAGCGTGAGTGCCCTTTAATAAAAAACAGACTTTCCAATATATTTCTTCTGAAATCTTCTATTTTCTATCGTCTTATGCTTCTATATCGATTTTTCCTTTCTTTTATGCTTTGATATGAAATATACGAACATTTTATATTTCTCAGGCAATGATTATGCCTGGCTGATGAGGCCCAACAAGGCCGAAATAGCTGTCCTGGGCTATCATTTACGAGTAATATAGATAAGTAGTATATTTTTATCAAAGTATACCTGTATTTTTATTAATACACTTAAACCGAAATATCTTGTAAAACTTTGAAGATGAAAAATAGTTGTGCCCAAAAATGTATTTTCTCCTATCTCCGCAATGTTAAAAGGTAGATACTCATAGATATCGTCCCCTACCATATCCAGCATGCAAACATAGATTTCAAAATTTTCGAAATTCTATGAAATTTATAGAGTCGGATCTCTTTAATTTTTACTCTGTGATTATTTGTTCTTTTGGTGTTTGTATTTGTTTTAATACTATTGTAACCTAGCGTGTATTTTTTACATTCCATTTTTATGCATATCGAAACATGTCAAATAAAAATAGATTTCAATAACTATGTTGACTTTCCTTTTCATTTGGTTCTGGTGATATCTTTTTTAAATGCACTTATTATTACTCTTAAACACTTTTTTCCGGCCACCCACTCTTAATTAAATTGCAATATGGACGGCATCAAACAATATTTATACATGGTGGCCCAAATAAGCCCCAGTGTTAAAAAATTGAGAGAAAATAACTTTTTTTTTCATAAATAGTAGCTTTAGTCATGTTCGAAACATAGAAATTAAAAAGATGATAGAACAAAAATAAAGTCAGATTGTATCAATTATAAAATGAATAATATTAATTAAAATGAAATAAGTTGAATATTTAAATTGGAATTCGTTCTATCAATAAATGATTTTTTATAAAGATATTATCTACATATAATTCAAATAAGTCAGATACACTTAACGATCGTTCTACATATATTACTATTTTGGCCATTTGAACTTCAAAAAATTATTAAAATAATCACATAGTTCTTAAAGCATCGAGGACAAGGAATCGTATATCCCAATTATGCAAAACAATATGACCAGGAAATGGCCATTAAAATTGCACACAAAATTCTGTTCACAAAGTTGGTAGCCACAATATTTACTTCACTCTGGTGCTAATAGCCCAAATGATGATGTACCTACGTATGTAAACTGTGTATCATTATAGAAATATAAAGGCTACGGCTTCCCAAGCTCAGTCTGGTGTCGACTCTACGCACAATTTTGACATTTGAACAGCATTCAGTCGATGGCATCTTACAATATAAAGAGTGGCATTGGCTTTAATTACACGCTTTGCAAATAACAGCAACAACATTTTCTGTGCAAATAAAATAAATGTTTGTTACAAATTGATATTATATACATGTGCTTTTACAGTCAACTTGTGTTGCTTCCAGCAAGTAGAATGAGTGATGAAAATCACATCCCAAAAGTCACAGCATATGCATAGTAAACTAACCTTTTAAAAACTGTAATAATAATCTTAAGTTACCATTTTTATTATAAATACCATACGGTTAGTGTCTTTTAGAAATTTACCAGAATGCAAAATATATATTCATGTCTGTCTCAGCGACCTACATCATGAATGCAGTTTCTAATTATTATCAAAAGATCCATAAAGCAACATGTTCCTACAATTTAGAAGTTAAACATAACACTTTACCAGAGACATAAATGTTCCTCTCCTCATATTTTATTATTGAAGTTTAGGGACAAAACTAATCGCTTGCCAGTGCAAGTTCAATGTTTCCCATGTACAGCCAAACTACACAGATGAGAGTGCAACAACACGTAAACAATATCAGACCTGTAGCTAGCATTATACTCCCTTACAAACAGGCCAAAACAGTTGTCATTTAAAACACCATCGTCGGTTTCGTCGTCCCACAATTTTAAGGACAGGCGTTGACAAAAAATAGTTTAGCTATACACTGACCGCATGGGAACATCATCATTTTAAACAATTCATCTTCTGAATCATTGGGGCTGATTGACGTGTTGAAGTGACATTTCGCCTTGAGGACATCTCCCCCGATCACTGGGTGCACCCTAAACCAGCCAAAGTGTACGCAGCAAATGCATTCCAGCCAGCCAGTAAAGCCCTGGACAACAGCGGGCGATTTATGAACTTTTTAGATTAATTTTTAACTACAAATTTCAGTTCTCTCCTACCAACATATCTAGCTACAAACCATAGCCACAAATTTTTCATGTCAACGATCTCGTCTGTTTGCAAATTCATTTTGTCTAATATAAAAAATGTTGACATCTCCCGTCACTGGCAGTCTGCTTTTTTTTAAATAACCTAAAAGTTTCCTAGAGATTTCATAAACTATATTTTCTACTGGAAATGTTTACTTAGTTTGAAATGTAAAATGTGATATTTAAAACTCCTTTCTGTTTGCCTTGATATGCACTGTAACCAAAGACGTTGACCTACACCATTTCTAGCTGCATGCGCCCTAGACCTAGGGCCACATTCGCAAAACACCAACTTCAAGACTTTGAGGATATCTGTCTAAAAGTCTGTTAAAATTACATTTAGATATTTTGTCTGTTTAATTGTAGCAGACGTTTCTAGAATTTAGATAAATACATAAAACAAAGTTAATTTATCGAAATTTCGGTACGGTATACAATTTCTTTTTTTTCGGTTCTCTTTTTGGTTGTCTTGTTAAACTTCTGCTTTCTGTATATATTACATTTATTATTTTTGTTGATTTCTGTATACCAAATATTTTTGTTGATTTTTTATATTTTGTTTGTTTCTGTTTAATAATGGTTTCCATGATTTTTATGATTTCTTTTTCAAAATAATTAACGATTGAGAAAGATATTAGTATCGAAATATTTCGATAAAATAACTTTTTTAAATTTATTTACGCTATTACAAAATTAGATATCATTTTATTTTATCTAGAATTTAGATAGATGAATAAAAATTAAACATTTATCTATATTAGAAACACAGGGCTATGTATGATTGAAAATTGATCAAAAACGGAAATCATACGGGACTACTAAAAGACGCAAAAAAGCGTAAAACGGAGAAATCCTCCTTGGAAACAGTTATAACTTAACTGGTGTAGAATCGCAGAGTAGAACAATTACTACTCTATTAGCTCGCATTATTCTTTTTCTTCTAGTTTAAGCTAACGTCCAAATACTTCTTCTACATGACATGTTATGGTGATAAACAAATTTCTCTCCTAAATTCGTCCGTACTGTCCAGGTTTGAAACTATCTACTTTTAAAATTAATTTCAAAACGGATGAAAATTGAGTTATTATAATCAAATTAAACTATTTTTTGTCTAGATACTTCTTTTATCATCTTTCTGTACCTTTTAAAATGATGGATAAAATACAAAACTATCCAATTTCCCTTTCATATCAAATCTCAACCACTATGTAGCCAGTGGAAGCTATGATCACTTGGAATTATCCATTTTTATACACCTTGAGTCAGATTTCGATGCATCTATGACTAACAACTCTATGACCTCACCTTGGACAATTGCTGACCGAATTCATCAAGTTTCTGCTGCAATGGGGTCTTCTCCTGCTCTGTCTCCATCATCTGGTTCCTGATCTTGCCAATCTCAGTGTTCAGTCCGGTGCCAACCACCACACCCTTGGACTTACCGGC
The DNA here is from genome assembly GCA_034780595.1 of Parotoplana pacifica. Taxonomy (NCBI): domain Eukaryota; kingdom Metazoa; phylum Platyhelminthes; order Proseriata; family Otoplanidae; genus Parotoplana; species Parotoplana pacifica. The sequence goes on along the minus strand of JAUYWI010069255.1, from coordinate 6,837 downwards.
GGCGATATTGGTGCCGCTGAACAGCATGTTCTTCTTGTCCTGGTTCACGGCCCTGGGGTCGGGCACTGACTCGGTGAACTTGATCACGGATATGGACTCTCCCGTCAGGATGGACTGATCCACTCGGAGGGTTGTGGAGTAGATCTTGAGGATTCGGATGTCGGCAGGAACTTTGTCACCAACTAGAAACAAATTGGAAGGTCATCAGAATGAAAAACCATTGGCTATCATCTGGTACACAATGTAGAACAAAACCAAAGTACCATATTTTTTTAAGCAAGTCAATGTTCCTTCAAATTGCTTTTAATCAATTTCAAAGCTTTTCTTAATGTAAAACATTCAATTCTTATTTTGAGTTGAAAAACATCATTGTCTTATCGCGAATCTTAGAATCACACATTTGTGAAATAAATGTTCAAAGAATATTCTGGAAAACTGAATCAAAAGCAGCCTTCAACAAGATTCCTATAGAATGGTTCCATAGCTGCGATTTCTGGTCCATTTAATATTATACAGTGACAAATCTTGTCACAACTAAAACTAGACCGGGTGGTTGTTATACAATGTAAAACGGATTCATTGAAAAAATGTGTGCTACTTAGTTTTCCATATTGTGAATTAGGATTTACGGTCCCACACTTTCTAAAATTCTAGGATGGGCCAGAATGTTTCTGTGATAATATTATGAAACCATTTTGAAATCAAATTAAGACACTTAGTTTTAATTACACATATGTTCTGCTAAACACCAAAGAAAATGACGTTTTAAAAAAAGAACTATAGCTATCAAATTTAATATCTATGAAAAAAACAAATAAAAAGTATAGTGTAGAATGTAGATCATAGAAATAGTTTATTTATACCGAACGTTTTCGAAATAAATACATTTCCTTCAACGGATACAAGTATTTAAATAGATAATTTAAACACAATAAACTGTTAGGAAGATGAAACCACGTTTTTATTTGACATAAAACTATCAATGGAACAATCATTTGTATGACAAAAAAAATAAGTCAGCTGCTCACCTGACACTTCCACAATGTCTCCAGGCATCAACTCGCGGGCCTTGATCCTCTGCACACCTTTGTTGTTCTTCCTGATCACCTTGGCAATTTCCGGCTCGTATTCCTTGAGAGCTTCAATGGCCGATTCGGCATTTCTTTCCTAGAACGAAACAGAGCAAAATTGAAGATTTTTCATCTTTTAGAGCAAAATTTATACAAAAGAACTGTGTTATCCATTTTAAAGATCTTTTCATGAAATAAATCAAATACATAGATACTACTTTTAGCATTCCTTTCCTTATTTTTCACGTCTGGTTTCTGTTTTTTTAAAAGTAAAGTGGTAACCATTACCCAAATGAAGCATACTTTAAGTACTGAAGCAAAAAAAACAGAGTTCTTTAACAGACAAAGAGGTCAATTACTGTTTCGATATAAGCACGCTTTTACAGATAAATAAATTTGTTAAACTGTAATTTGGCATAACCTTAAATTTAAGTTTGGAATAGAAAGAAGAAACTAAATTTCATATACATTTTTTTCTTCCCTTTTCTCTTATCTAATAAAAATTTAGCATCAAAAGTTCCTACTTTTCAAAGGTAAATTTCGATCACTTCTTTCTTCACTAACATTTTTATTCATCATCGTACACACGAAAATATCATACCTAAGATAAATATTGAAGAATACCTCCCTCTTTCAAAACATTCGGTAAAGACTTGTAAATCAGAGAAGATTCATCACCATCAAGTCATACTACATACAAAATATACCAGCAGTGACTATAATAGTACCAGTTGTTTTAAACTAATCATACCAGTCCCATAGTCATAGTAATAACCAACTGCATTCAATTCCTATTTTTTTTAAAAGTACCTGATCCTGTCGCTTATTGATTCATAGCCTCATCGACTAATAATGTCTATGCGTCAAACATGGATACAATTTCTCTATGTCAGTTGTACTGCATGTGCCTAATAAATTTAGTAAACATTATTGAAATTAAATTTTAAAAATACTACGCTCTCCGCAATTTTAATATTCAGTCGGTAGATTAGACTAAACGTCGTATACCCTATGTAGCGTTTGGAGTCAATGAACATAATTACAGAAGCAATTAGTTCAATTTTACAACAAAACCTATGTAGATAATAGCAAGGAATGCATTTATTTAATCATAAAAGTGATTTTGCTACATGTATGTAGTATATCAGGTATCGAGAGTAAATATGTATTTATAGAATATTATCAATATCCTTTCCGAACAGGCAGCAGTAATTCAGTATGCAATTTTCTAGAGGGATGGATGTCTGATATGTCAAATAACCTCATTTATATGAGCATACGTTAGTTGATAAAATACAACTGGTAGCAGAAATTCTATGCTGCTGCTATCCATATCTCGGATGATAGCATGATAGCCATACATAGGATCAGAAAGAGAGCGAACAACTTTTAAAAATTTGCAATGCTACAATCGATCAACTCTACTAGTATACATAAATAACAGAGGCAAAGTAGACCAAGTATGAACGCGACGGTGTCAAATTAGTGATTTCGACTGCATAATCTCTCTCTCTCTCTCTCTCTAGTATGTATCTATCAACATGTAACCAGATTGGCACAGGACTATCTACTGCAGCATGCCCAAATTTGTACATTTGGCATATCATAAAAACGTCAAAAAAGTTCAGAAATGAATGGGGTATAAATAAATATCACAACAGCTATGCTATGACTTGGTTTGCTTTGGTTTCAGGCCATAAGGAAGCTGGTGGATGTTGCCGGACGGTGTAATGCCGAGGGGAGGGGATGCATGCGTGAACACAACATGTGGCAAGAAGATGTTCATACAACAACATAATTAGATAAATTCTATCAAAAATTATACACTTTCCACCTCCTCTACTGTAGAAAGAAATATATTCACTGACAGTTTTTGATTAGAAATAACAAAACAAGTATCATACTCAAGAGTAAAACTATTCCTAGATGTATTAAAAAGACGAAAAGCCAGGAGCTTCCGGTAAACAAATAATTAGATATAGGATTATAAATTTTCGGCGTAAAACACCCTGTTCACATAACATCAAGAAGGAATTTTCAAAACCAACGTAAGTAACAATTAAAACGAATACCAGCGTATCACAGAAAGATGCTCTGACATCCAACCAAAATTGAAACTACTTCTGCTTTCACAATGGCTACACACCATTTAGATCAAGAGAAGAGACAGACGTTTCCATGGACCATCCAAAGAGTACATTTACTTTAAGATGCCCTTCCTTAGTGATGAAATTAATAGGAAAATTAAATCAGTATTTCGCAGAAACAATGTCAGATTGTGCCATAGATCTCAGACTCTTTGTCAAGCTCTCCGATCAAAGAATACGCTCATTCCTTGTAATTTGCAAGGCTGTTACTTAAATAATTAGCGAAACTGTGTCTACGTGATGAAATCAGACAATGTTCAGCTGTATACATCGATAGCATTCGATTCCTGCTTTTTCGCATCAAAATCATTTCCATTCAACCACTTCGTCTTATAGCTCAACATCGTCTGTCCTGTGCATCTCAATTCGATATCGGAATTTTAGTCAGCAATAGTACCACTTCCGGTTGACGTATCAAGGAAGCACTACTTATCTCCAAGAATCTCCCGACCATCAACTCGAAGGAAGAATGTACCAAACTTACGCACCAAATTGAATCAACGTCAGGATACTTATATCCTGAATCTTACCTAGACAAATGGAAGACGCTTCTGAACTTCACTATTGCCATCAAATCATTAAGATAAGTCAAAATCCCTGGAAGCCTACCTTATGTGCAAAGGCTCGTATTTAGTGGATGTGCCCCTTGGAATGTTGAAGCAGGGCCGGATCCAGCCCCTAATTTTGGCAGAACAATGATTTTTCATGTCCAAAATTTTACACTGACTTGCAAAGGAAGACGGTCTAGTTATACATGCAATGATGATATAGAATATTTTTATTACAGTTAGTGCGAGCTCAATACTCATTCATACCTAAATAAGAATATAAATAAACACATACACTAAATTAAAATGCGCCCGCATGTCAAAAGGCTGAAATGTTGATGGATCTAGAGTGGGAACCCTCCCCTCTTCGAAAAGGATAACATTTATTTTTACAAATCTCGGCCATCTCTTCGAAAAGTTGAAATATTGATATTATCTAGATTAGGGACACCCCTCCCCTTTTGAAAAATCCTTGATCCGGCCCTGTGAAGAACAATTGCCCATATTTCTTTGGTCATAACAATATATGTAGAATTATGTTTATAATTTTCCTATTTTATTCAACCATAGACGGTCAATAGTCAAAATAATGATTGAAAGGTATCTTAATATTCCCAACCAGAACTGTAATGGTTGGCTTACATTCATTTCCACACCATGGGGACTCTGTAACCATTTTTGGCACATTTTGCATCAAAAATACATTATTTTAAAAGGCACCTAATCCAAAAACTAGTTACAGTACCAAAGCTGGATTAATTATTATTATCTTTAAATGTATCTAAATATAAACATTACACACACTAGCGTTCTTGGTTTTTACATATGTACTAGAGATTAGTCAAAGTGAACGGCAAATTAGATAGATGCCAATTAAAAAGTAAAATTGTGTCTAAAATTTGATAAATAGGTATATGTACTTAAATAAAATAATGTCCTTCCTACAAACGCGGCGCAAAGCGAGGTCTATGCCGCGACAGCAAAGATATTGCAAAATTATCAACATAACTTCATGGGTAACAACAAATTCATCAATGGTGTTGACTTTTTAATTTAAGTCTATTTATATTAATGGAAAATTTCGCGTCGCGTTTGTGTGAATAGGCTTTGAGTTATCTGATGAATTCTAAATGTTCAAGCTTACACAGAGGGCAGGCTAGCAACTTTAACCCATAAATGCACAATCTATACCTATATGTCAGTAATTTAACCCTAACCTTACCCATCATCATTTTTTTCCTAAATGTTGTCTAGTATATTTTAAGATATTGAAATTACATAACCTTTTGCGTCCAATTTATGGCAACCCATTGTAGTTATCTATATCTCGAGGAACTTTTTGGGAAAATGGTTCTCCAAAATACCAATTATACACTTTTAATGACCTACCTGCCAAACACCAACCACTGCATTTGCAATGAGAATAAGAAGGATGACAAAAGGTTCAACAAAAGCCGTCACAGATTACTCTTCTTCAAAAAGTGCCAAAACCTAAGATGAGAACAGAAAAATAAGTGATAACAAAAATGTAGATATAAAGTATATAAACACCGCCCCCCCCCATCGGGATGATGACGTCGAAGTGACTAAAAGTTTGATTATTTATATATTGAATGTTCATTTCTAGAATATTAGGCTTGTAAAAAACGTCACACTATCACTTTATACAGTCAGGTTGCGTTCTACAAATGAACAATTCATAATTTTAAAAGATCCCAATTTTACTCACTGCCACTTTTTTCATCTGACGAGGGTTATTGTAAAAATAACATAAAAAATAGATTCCCAATCCTCTCTCTACAATATAATTTGCTAAGCCTAAGCAAAGACTAGAAGAAAGCATACGTACTATATCAGCTGTTAGAATAGGTTTTTCTGTAATGTGCACCTGTCTTATTGCAAAATTTCAATAAATCATTCTTGAATCATTTCTTTTCATCAGCCAATGCATTGCTGGACAGTGGCAAAGTCCATCATGAATGATAAATGAGCCGATTCCCACCTCCATGACACTTTCCAGTTTGTTAGCTATACCTACGTAATATATCATCAGAAACGTTCTGACCAAAACTAACCCCCAAAAAGGTTCATTGATTTTTATTCAATAGTTTGCTAAATCTCTCTGGAATGCTGTTTATTGTGCTGTAGAACGAACGAACGAAAATGAAAGATTTGCTAATATTTATTGACTTTAATCTTGTTCATTTTAATGGTCTTTTAAAGAAACAAGCAAAAATCGGCGCTAACGGCTATTTATACATTTCTTAATTAGCAAAAAACAGCTAGGAGACACAAAACATTTTAGACAACATACCTTGGTTGTTGTAAAATGTTTTCTTAATACAAGATTCAATCACAAAACAATGAATGATTCACTAGATCACATTTAAAAATGGATAGAGTTTTATCTAACATGTTTGGTGTACATATTTTGCGGTATTTAAATGACAAATTTAATCACAAACTTTCAACAAAGATTTCATATTATTCATTCATCAAATTAAAATATAGAATTATCGCCAACAGCTAGGCATATGTACAGTACTTACTAAAGAAAATGCTTAAATACTTACAAAGGAAATAATGGCAGCTAATAACAGAATTTTGACCAACAAATCATTAAATTGTTCCAGAATCAATTGCCACATTGATTTTGCTAAAAAAATATGATACAACTATAATTGAAAATAATTGGCATACAAGTAGGCATTTTACAGATAAAAGATTTCGTAACAGGTTAAATGTGCATATCAGAGATTGTGTAACAGATTAAAAGGTGTATCAGAAATTTCGTCCATAAGTTTGTATACAGTTTTATATTTAACCAAAACAGTGTTTGCGTGGGTGTAATCAAAGATTAGGACAAATGTTCAAATTGCCTTGCTTCATTCGCAGCACACTCCTCAAGACGACATTTAACACCACAACATACGTTGGAACACAGATCTTTGTTCTCATTGATACGGTTGAATGAATCGTTGCAGGTTTTCTGCCATACTCATCATCTTTGACAACACCCCATATAAAGAAGTCCATTGGTGTGAGGTCAGGTGATCTAGGTGGTCACTCAAT
>JAUYWI010069244.1:0-14597 GCA_034780595.1 Parotoplana pacifica | reverse complement strand
TATTTATATTTTTACACATCTTTTGGTTGGATTACATTCATTTCTATGATGTTAATACAGTCGAAGGCTTGACTGATTTTATTTATTATTTTTATGTTTTCTGCAGTAAAGATTTATTCTACATCTAATTATATATCTTATAATAATATTTTTAGTATTATTTGTCATATTGGTTCTTAAATCAACCATGGCCATTACATTTCTTATATAAGGAATATATATACATTATTGGTATAAATGTAATGATTCCACCATCTCTAAAGGTGATTTTGATCTACCTTTTAATTCAACTAGTGTTTATTTAGCCTTTTACATTTTGAATAATATCTAGAGTGACGGTTATGTACACATAAAACTGATTAAAACTCAGAGCTGAGGGTCCTAAGTCCCGCACCATATTTCTTGTTATTGTTTTTCATTTTTCATTTCTGACTGGACTGTTTCATGAATATTGATTTTCGAATTTCGGATAAACTACATACTTCCAATCACCAAGCTTGGGTGTAGAACAAGATGCACATGATTACGTAGTTTTGTTTTTATCTTGAAAAGATGTTGTTTGGTGTTGAAGCCATAATATTTTTTCATATCTTTTAGTTGGATTATATTCATTTCAATGATGTTAGTACTGTCGAAGGCTTGACAGATTTTAATATATTATTTTTTAATGTTGTAGGTTTGCTGCTGTAAAGATTTCAATTACATATAGTCAAATCAGAAATAATTGAAACAAGAGCAATTTAAAAAAAATTATTATAGTCGGTAAAAATATTTAGTATACCTAGTCAAAATCGCTTTATATTGACAGACTGAGTCTGCACAGTAGATATTGATGCTCTTCAATTCTAAGAAGTACCTACCCAAATATTAGTCAATTCAGCAATGATTTTCTTGTAAAAAGTAGGTATGTATTTTAGTCATCTGAGTCGTCCAACTTCATTTTTTATATAAACCATCACATAAGCCATAATACTTTTACAACAAAGAAAGAGAATTTCGTACATAATACCAACTTTCACTTGAATCGTCTTTTTTAAACAGTCTGGTAATATGTCCTCTATGAAGAGGAGGGTAATTCCCCTAAACTACATACTTCCCATGAGTTGAAAATTTGGAGCACACTTGCCCTATAGAAATGAAGAAGATTCCCATTTTAAAATCAACACTGGGCCTTGGGTAGCGGCTCTATGACGTCATTAAGTCATCTAGTAATAAATAAATTTAATCCAATAAATTTAAAACGCATTTTAGTCCTCTTTAGGACTTACCAGATATTCTAGTTGGCATACTTCTAGATGTCCGATTAAGCTTAAATTTGGCGTACATGTTCCTTGAGTAAAATAATAAAGATGTCAATTAGGACTGTTCAAATTATTTAAAAAAACTGAATTGCTTCTAAAGTGCACTAAAATTATCCTGTCTTTCAAATAGGCCTAGAAAATAAGAACAATTTTATACAAAAACGGCTAACTTTGGCAAATCATAACACAAAAACGACTCATTCAATTTTTATTAAATCTTTACATTCTTCTATATTGCAAAAGTCAATAATTGACCAAATTTGAATTGTTCGAAATAATATGTAAATGTTAAAACGTGGCCTTCCATAATAAGTCTTATAACTACTTGACTCGGTAAGGCATTATCTTATCGTGCTAACCAATAGAGATATAACAGCATAGATTCTAAGATTGTTTTGCAAATAATTTTGTAGTACATTAGCTGTAGGAATTTCGTTATGATGCTTTTTTAGTATGTATGTAGGTATCTATGTTTTGCTATACAAGTGAATATTTATTTATGAAATACTCAGTAAATTCTAATAGGTTGACATTTTGTAATCTTATAAAATTTTGTCATAGAAGTTGAAGTTATCCAGGTATAAGTTTATTTACAAATTCTTTTTAGAATGTTTTAGCCTAGTGTAAGAAAAACAAAAAATTGTTATTATTCAAGTGAATCAACTTTTCTTGTGAATGAAAGATTATAAAATGCAGTGGGAAAAGTAAGTCAATATTGTACATTTTTAATCTAGAGCATATACGTAGATGTAATAAATAATATCTAACTTCTAACCCACGTCTATTACTTTAGATGTAATATATAAACATCTATATCCATATTAATCCTTCACTGATAAGCTGTTTGATTAAAAAAGCAATGAAAAACCAACATAATTCCAAAACTTAGTATGATTTTTTTGTATATATAGGCTACATACACATATCTTATTCTCTGCATTGGAGCAGATCCATGACGACTAAGGATTCAACTTTCTCCACTGTTTCCTAGTATGTACATGCCAAATCCTTAAGATCTATGTAAATATGAAACTTTTGTAAGATCCCTTGACATGTTTTTCCTTGGATTCTTTTTCTTAGAATCTGTCTTCAATGACTGTTTTCAGTAGGTTATCTCTTCTCAATATGTCACCTATCAAATTTTTCTTACTCTTCGTAATTGTATTTAGTAGGTTCCATCTTTCATTGATATTCGTTGTCTTGTTGTTTTGCCATAAGATTTTCTGCATTCTTTTCCATGTCGACATTTCAACTTGAAACCACCAGCCTGAAAGTCCAGATCTCACATCTTTACCTTTAATTCTTCTAATCGGATAAATATTCCTGATGATTAATCTTTCTTGGCAATTCATGTTCACTTTAACTGTAAGGCCTGCGGTGGTATTGCCTTGCCAGCCTTTGAATCTTCTAGAGGATATTTGCTTTTTCATCAAAGATAAGAAGACCATCACCCCTTTGTTTGTTATCTTTACAGACGTATCTTTTATCCTTCCTGATGATAGTTTAACCCCTAAACTGTGTAGTACTGTAGTTACTATGGAGTTTAGCCTCTAGGATTAAAATCACGTCGATGTTCCAGCCGCTTAATTTCAAATGGAGTTCTAAGTTGAAAAAGTCATCGGCATTCCATTGGAGAATGCGTAAGACTCTTTTGTCGCGCTTCCACAGATCTTTATTCATAGAACGATCATCATTTTCCGAGGCTTCTTCCTTGTCGTAATCAACTTCATTACCGCCATACAACTATCACAGGTCTAACGGCCTTTTATCATGATGTAAATAACGTGATTTCCGGAGATTTTGATGTAGTTTTGATGGTAATGCTTCTTACAGACTTTACAGCAGATGAGATTTTCCCACCAGATTGCAATGGTCGTAGACAACACAGACCACAGTTCACGTTGGCATTCTTCGGTCGTGTCTGGGTTGATGTTGTCATTGGCTACACCACAAGTTTGACAAATCCAACTACCCTTTTGCATAATTCTGTCCAGTTCAGCTCTCTTAAACCTTTGGGCAGCTCCCATGCCAGACGTTGATGCATTGGCTACTGGTGATCGGCACGATGTTCTTGGCAATAGTCTTTTGGCAGCCTAAACATTTGTAAGGTCCGGGGTACAATTCCACGTCTCCGACGTAATCAAAAGAATAGAGAAGTAGTCGGCCAGTTGGCTGCCCCTTCTCATCCAAAATACATTGCTTATGACGATTCGGCGACGCCGAAGTAAGCATCTCCTCGTATGTAATCCTGAACTTTTCGAAGAGGAGGATGCCTGTAGATCGCGAAATCTGCTTTTTTTGGTTAAGAAAGATATTCTTTTCTAGGTGCCAGACTATTCCTTCGCTTCTCAATCTTTCCGTAAGCTTAGCCATACTTTGGGTAGGACTCACGGTCTCAAATGATCACACTTGTCCAAGAACTTCCATTGTATGATTTCTGTTTTTTCCAGTTAGTAGACTTTTTTTATTCTTCAACAAGAGTTAATGATCTTAAGAACTTGATTTTTATTGTCCTGGTCAAGGTTAATGAGAATGTCGTTGACTAAAATATCATTTCAGCAGCTTTTGTTTTAGAAAATGTCTTAAGAGAATGCTTGAGTTCCTCCTCGGTGAAGTAGTAGAGTTCTTCCCCCTATTGAAAGTTCGATATTACTGATATGCGGAAGCACCAAATTTTGCATACATGTATCTCTTAGAAAGGGAAGAGTTCAAAACAAACAGATGGCGCGAACATTTCATTTATTAAGAGGATACATCACGGCCCTTTGATGACGTAACCATAGGCACTATTGATGGTATACAAAGAATGGAAATAACTGGAAAATGAAGCATTTTAAAGCTAGTATAAATGTATCATCTTACTATCAAATAAAGTCATTTTCAAGGTCATAAGATGAGGTTATAGGCTATATTTAGAGCAGAGATGTAGAACAAAATCAGTTGTTTTTGTATAGACAAATACTTTTATTATCGCTATATTTAGAAAATTAAGTTATAAAATATACTTCATGCAGTTGTAGCCAAATTAATTGCATCACGGAATAAAAATTGTAAAAATTGTTATGTTTATAAAATAAACATTATTGAGTTATAAAACAAACTTTATCAAGGTAAAAAATTGATAATAAAATGTCACAAAATATAATTTGACAAATTTTAAAATATTTTGTTTAAGTTCAAAACAGTCAATATTTAATATGACCACCCTTAGCTTTTTATTAAGGAATATTCATCTGTTGTGGCATCGACTCCACCAATGTTTTGCACATTTTCTGTATGTTTTCATTGTGGTTTCAAATTCTGATTATATGTAGATTCAATTAATTTTGCTTTTGTTGTACTTGACCACACAAGCGATTTGCAATGGAGAGTTCCTAGGCCAAGCCATCACAGGAATGTGAGTATTTTGCAGTCGACCTCTGACCAATTTATAGGTGTGACAAGATGCTAGGTTATGTTGGAGTAGTATTCCATTTTCATAAGTAAAATGATCCCTTATCCGCTGAGCAATGCAAGTATCAATGACCTCTACATAGGTTTTGGAGTTCATCATTCTTTCACACAGGTAGAACCTTCCAGGACCTTCATAGCTAAAGTCCAAAACACCTTGCTCTATATAAATCTATTTTAAAAGTAGTAAGTAGATATACATCTTTTGAATCTTTTGAAACCAATATTTGACCAAACAAATACTTAGTGATAACATTATAAACTATTTGGTTGCCAAACATAGGAGAAATTTTAATAAAATATGATATTAGATGAAATAGAAGTATTTTTATATACATAAATATATGATGAAAATAGTATACAAAGATCTTATGCACCTTTTGAAGCCAATATTTAATCAATAAGGTCATCACCAAACATTTGTTTGATTAAATATTGGTTTCAAAATACATTGATATAGAAGAAAATGCTTCTATTTCATCTAAAGTCGAATTTACTAAATCTTCCCCTAAATATTTGTTTGGTCAAGGTTTCAAAAGATGTACAAGGTGTATATCTACTACTTTCAAAACATAATTATGTAGAACAAAATGCTTCTATTTTGTTTCAATTCAGATTTCCTACTAATTGTCCCTATTCTTGGCAACCAAATAGCCTATGCAGCCATCATATGACTTGGAATCAATTTTATTAAGTTTATTTAATAGATTGGGTACATATTTATATAGATTGGTAATATATATATTATGTCGCTATAAAAATTATTAATAAAAGAATTATGGTGATTTTCTGTATCCTGACTTATTTTAGATTAAAAACGACCTATGACGTCATCATATGACCTCTGATAATCTTCAAAATAAATCTATTCGATGGACAGATGGTACATTTATAATCCCATGGTAATATATTACATAGCTTGGAAATGCTTCGTTTTCAAGTTTTGATTCTAAGTAGCATGAATATTTATGATATTTTTCATTAACATTCTAGCGAATACGTATGAAGTATATTTTGTAAATTTATTTTCTAAATATAACGATAATAAAAGTATTTGTCTAGAAAAACATTTACAGATTTTTAAATTAAAAATAACCTATGACCTCTGATGACTTTGAAAATGACTTTATTTGATAGACAGAAATGGTACATGTATATTTCTTGGAAATACATTATATAGCTTTAAAATGCTTCATTTTCAAGTTATTTTCATTTCTTTGTATATCACCAATAGGGACTATGGTGACGTTATCAAAGGCTGTGGCACCCCTTTTAATTAAAGAAATGTTCGCACCATATGTTTGTTTTGAATCTTCCATCTTACATGTATACCAAATTTGATGCTTTCCGCAAATCAGTTTACTTTCGATTTTTTCCCCTACTAAAGGGAGAAGCAAATGGCATTACAGGTGTTTTTACAATATACCACTTTTGTCGACGTCGTCACGTTCTTATGCTCAAAATCAAACTGTTACAAAGCAACTCTAGCGCTATAAAAAATATTTGAGACTGTACCAATTTAGTTGTACAATGGTTTATCAAATCTAAAAGCTTTTGAATTTTATTTTGCACCTATTTTATCCTTAACATATATTTCTAACTAAATTTGATAGTTACACCAATTCTAAAGAACACATAGAACTTTTCTTGATTTACAAAATATGACAACAGCAATAAGAACTGTTTTGTAAGCAATACAAAATACAGGTTTTCTCAAATAAGGGTGATCTAAATACATACATATATATACATATATAACTATGTAAGTCGAACAAAACCTAAACCGTATTAATGTGTATATTTCTCAATATTATCGTACCAGCAAAGCTATAAATATCTCTTGTACCTAACATGTTTAGCGTCTACAAAAGAAGAAAAATTCCTTAAATTGCTGTCATTGATATTAAACTTCTATAGAACTAAATAGCAGAAAGAAACTATGAATAATGCAGCGTTGAAACGAACCAAAAAATATACGAAACAGTCGATTACAATTCCGTGCAGTGGGTAAAATACAATACACAATAACTATAGTCTGCAGAGCTATATAGTATTATGTCCTCGGAAACAGATCTGAGAAGGAGAAGTAGAAGAAAAAAGTTTGTGTTGTTGAATTGAAGGCTGGCACTACCTAAAAGAATAATGACAACTGTGATTCGTTTATAAGAAGTAAAATTCGAATTGAATTTGATTAACTCAACGTATTAGAGACACAGTATACTTCTCACATTTCGAATTTATTTTTTTTCTTAAGTAAATGTTTAATTTGTACAGACACCAAATCTAATGGTACCTGTGCAACAATAGGTCTAACTTAAAATGTGGTAAGTATCCATATTGTTGTTTTATAAATTTTGGCAAAAATAGTAAGTCATTTTATAGGCATGTAGAAGATTTCTAAACGAAAAATTTATATACGGCAGTCACTTACTTTTTAAGAGTAAAATATATACTTATATACCAAATTTAAATCGACACAGAAATTTAAAAAAATATTATATGTAATGTTCATAAATAAAATACAATAATTTTCTTCTCAATTTTCTATTTTAGTTTTTAAATCAATAAAATCCCCTTATTCAAATGTAATTTCATATTTATTTAAAAAATATTTTTTTGTAACCACAGGAATGCATCGACTGTTTAAATAATGATGCACATGTTTTAAAATATCTCTTACATCCATTGATTTATTTACTGAAGATTTATAAAATAATTTGCGGAAATTCAGAAAATGTTAATGTCAATAAATTGTCACGTTAACTTCTAGAAACAGTACCTAAACAAACTATTATTTTTCTAGTTTTGTAATGCCACAAACATAGTACTAGAAAAGGATATTAGTATTTACATTAAAATGATAGAAGCATTGTTATTTAATGGATTTTGAAAGCAAACTACAATGAGTACTTTATTGGAAACAACCCCTGTAAATCCTTGCATATTAAATTGGGAAAAACTAATTTTCTTTAAATTTTATAATTACCTACTGAAAAGATACTAAATTCTAACCAACAGGACCACTAACTTTAGAACCCAAAAGGGACAACAGCTTCATTCAAAGTCATATAACTTAGGCAATTTGAATCTTATTTCAGCAATATGCTTTTTAGAAAAGCTAAATAAAAACCAATAATTTCAAAATGTGAAAAAAATTGTTTCAGTGTTGCTCATAATAGGTTGCACACGAAAGTGATTGAATCGTTAAAAATTCAAATTTCACCTAGGTTTCTACTTAATGCTTCATTAGCTATTCGATTATGCTTGCTAGTAACTGTTATTTTTCGTACTTGAATCCCCTTTAGTAACTAACACTTTATGACTGGCAATCCTTCAAGTACAATGGCGCCCTCTACTGGAAGCGCCGACCATGTATTTGGAGGTGATCCAACACTATCAAAGGGTTGGACAACGCCACAAATTGATTATGCAACCTTAATTTGTATCGGTACCATTGGAGTGATTGGAAATGTATTGATAATGGTTCTAATCCTCATTGTACCTGGACTCCGAAAATCAGCAAATGCCCTTGTATTTCATCACTGTGTTCTTGATCTTCTTAAAGTACGTTTGAGTTTTCTAAAAAATGAACATAGCTATGTACCTATATTAAACTAAAGCCATGTTACGACTTTCTAACTGGATATCGTTGTTTGTTTCAGGCTCTGTATTGTGGCATATTTGCCAATAGTTTACTACGAGGACGACCTCCACTCTATTGTAATTTGCTCGGCGGTTCCTTCATCGTCTGTGTCACCAGCACTGCGTTCAATCTTCTAGCCATGGTGATGAATGAGGCCTATGTGTTTGCCGATCTCAATAACGGTGTTCAGGACACTGCCAACTATTGTTGTGTGGTTTTCAGCATCTCTACAATTTGGTTTGCCAGTATCATTCTTAATCTAGGCGTTGCTTTTTTGCCTGGCAACCCTTCTTATATTGAAGGTAACAAAATATAATTTAAAGTTAAAACTGATCTTAAAGCGTTATTTTGATAAACACAATCGTTTTCCTCCTCTCTTCTAAAGGCTCTTTCGTAGAGTTTGGTTGCTTGGATCAGGATGGCGGTTCAAGAACGTTAATTTAAAATTTTCAATATTCGGCACTATGGGTTCCTGATGTAGTAACCAAAGATTGTTCTGACTGCGCTTCTTTGGACCCATTCTATTGTTATCCATTTATTTTTAAAACTACAAAAAAATACTCAATAGTTAAAACGATTACATTATTTTATCTTCCGAAACAGTATACGTAGTAGGTAGTCGTAATAGTAAGTAAAGTATGCAATTAATTCAAAAGCTGATGTCTTATTGGAAATGACAAATGGTTTTGATTGACAGAATTTTGCCATTTGATTAATTTAAAAAGAAAAGTTGTCATAAATAAATGTCTCATATTAACTAATAACTTTGCATTATTCTCATCAGAGAACATAGAAGGTTACAAATTAATCTAGAAACATATGATTTAGTATATAAAATGAGCAGAAGGTTCTTAGCTACTAATATATGACATATTTATTTGTGGCAACTTTTGTTTTTAATTTATTTTCTTAGGTGTTGGTCACTGTACATTTATCTATGGTCTCATCCGAAACTATGTGTTACACGTGTTATGGATCATCCTAGTCACTCTGGCAGTTAGCCTTACAAGTATGTATTTGAAGCGGTTATATTTTGACATTAAGAACAGTCACTATATACGTCTTACTCGGTTAGTACGACAGTCAATTCCACGAGAATCAGGCAGTGAACTAGTTGATACGGCAGGTGAAGAGGTAGATGAAGAGGCTCTTATGAAACAGGTAGAACGTTATGGACTGCGTAAGTTCTACACACTGTTGCTTATGCTTGCCGTGTTTATCATCTTCTATTATCCTCTCTTCATGTTGACCATCGTCGATCGCAGTTTTGGCGCCCCTCCTAGTGCTTACAAAGTAAGACACTTATGAAACAATGTACGAGTATGTATTAAGCTATATTAATACGGGAAGCTTGGTTCGCAATCTAAGCTCCCGAACTTAGGTCCCCAAGCTCTCTTACATGAAGAGTTAAACTCTTGGGGATCTTGGATCCCGTGAAAAAGTGGAGTTTGGGGAATCAAGCTTAAGAGTTTAGCTCGCGAGCTAAGCTCCCTATCTAAGTCTAGGTTTAGAGTGTTCTAAAATGTTTTTTTAATTTAAAAAAAAGAGGGACAACTGCTAAGGAATTGTATAAAAGATAAAAGTCAGTCGTTGGTCACATGCTTTTCAAAGATAGACTGTTTTTTATAGAAAAAAAACAATAATTATTCGTGCGCTGTCATATTAAATGCATTTTAATTAGTGATGAGTGTATTTAATGTTAAAAGTAACAAAGTAAAAATTAATTAGAATATGAAAACTATTTAGTTAAATAAAATACAGAATGAAACTGTCAATAATTTACTGACCTTAAAAAATCAATACAAAATCTACCTTTGTTTTATAGGTATTGACAATCTTCGCCTGTAGCAATGCTTCATTGAATCCTTTTATCTTCATTTGTCTTATAAAACGTCGGTGTTGTTGCCATGCAGATGCACCAGCAATGCCATCTTATGGACGTAGTGGTAAGAAGAGCAGCAAGTCTAAAAAGCAACAAAAGCAATCTGGTCAGGGTTTGGCAATTGGCCTAATGGATTTGCCCCCACCACCGGAGTCTCGTATTCCAGAACGCTTAGCGGTTCAAGACAATTCAAGCGGTGGCTTTCAAAATGATCATTTTTTCGATATTGGTCCTGATGAACTACGGGATGATGATCAATGCTCAGCTGATCAGACTTCGTCTAGATTGAGCTCAGAAGATGAGGCTATTGCTAAAACGGCTACAGTAAACACATGTCGAAGAGTTTCGTATCGTTCAGCTAGAGCTTTGTGGTCCAGCAACAGTAGGACTTGTAATATTTGAAATTATTTCAGATACTCTTAGAAAAGAAACAAAAAATAAAATTAGTACCTGATTTATTTTTTAATTTATCAACTGTAAATAAATAAACTACCTTATATGTGTAGCATAATAGTTTACAAATAAACAGCACCTCAAATGAACTTGGATCATTTATTGCAAATTATGTTCATTGTATGTAGTAATCATATTGTACTCGAAATTATAATTTCTTGGACTAATCTGTAATACTGAACAGAACAAATCAGGGACATCTAAAAATCTAAGCTGTCCCTGATAATAATCTACAAGATGAAACGACGAAGTAACGTTGTACAAACTATAACAAAATTGTAAAACAATTATTAGAAACAACCATTTTGAAATAAGAATAATTTGAATTTTTGGATACTACATATATCCTTATGCAAATGCTGAAATATTGTTGAAAGCACAGTTTCGTTTTAAAGCCCAATGCCTAATATTTCCACTAATTTTCTAGATAATAATAACCTTGTCTTATGTTGCAATAATATTGCAACATATTATCTAGAATATTATATCGATAGTAAATATCACTTTTATACTACATTTATTTTTTGAATCAACTAATTTTATTAGAAGAAACAGAAAAGAACATCTCTAAAGCTAAGAAAGAAAAGAAAATATAAATGGCTCTTAGAAAAAAGCCTCAAAATTGCAAACAAAAGAAAAAAGATAAGGGTAGCACCGCTGAACATAGGTGGTGATTTCCTGCGTCAATCCCAAAAAGACAAGGAAAAGTATCTCAACAACATTTGTAAAGAAATCGAAAAAAATAATGAAATTGGCAGAACCAGAGACCTGTTCAGGAGAATCAAAGACTAATGAGAAAATTCACTCCAACGATAGGGCTAATAAAGGACAAACCTGGCAAAGATATCCCAGAAGCAGACGAAGTAAAAAGGATGGAGAGATTACACCAAGAGCATTTACAAAAAATATGACAACATTGACTGCACTCTTGCTCTCAATAGTTTTGAAATGGAACCTATCATCACTAAGGAAGAAGTGGAGTGGATAAGACTCTGAAAGAGATCACCTAATACAAAATCTCCTGGCAACGATAATATCCCAATCGAGCTGTTTAAGGAATGTGGTCAGGAGGCTCTCAACATCCTCACAACAATCTGTCAACGTATTTGGATAGAATGTACATAGCCCATGGACTGGAAACGCTCAGTCTACATTCGTCTCTACAAGAAAGAGGATCCGCGAGTTTCCGCTAACTATAGAACAATATCACTCATTAGCCATGCCAGCAAAGTGATGCTCAAAATCATCCCAAAAATGGAGTCCCACATCAACCGAGGGTTGCCTGTTGTCCAAGCAGGTTTCAGGAGGGAAAGAGGCACCATTGACCAGATTGCTAATATCAGATGGATTACAGAGACCACCAGAGAGTTCTAGCAACCTGTTTTTCTCAGTTTTATAGAAATCAGCAAGGCGTTTGACTGTGTGGATCATAAGACACTCTGGCAAACTCTCAAAGACATGGGATTTCCATTTCACCATGTTATTCTGTTCAGGAGCAAATTGTATCACAATTAAGAAGCTACAGTAAAAACTGAATTCAGCGAAACTGAGTGGTTTAACATCTGCAAAGGAGTTCGCCAGGGATGTATCCTATCTCCATCTTTTTAATATTTATTGTGAATCTATCATGAGAGCCACATACCTGACAACCAAGACATTGGAATCAAGATTGGAGGTCGCCTCATCAACAGTCTTAGATACGCGGATGACACCACTCTAGTTACCCCAAACAAAACTTAAATGAGCAATAGTCATCGTACCGTCAATGAAAAAAAAATCAAGAAGGTCCTTCAGTTGAACATTTTGTAAAACTAAAATCATATCAACCGGGGTTATCAATAATATCAAACTTAACGATGAAAATGTGGACTTCCTTGAAACTTTTGACTTTCTAGGCTCTCATATCAATGACAATTGTAACTATGATCAAGAGATCAAACGAAGACTCATGCTTGGAAGACTGCTATTAGCCAAACTGGACAAGATCTGGAAAAATAAAGATGTTACAATTAACACGAAACGCAAGATCTTCGAAACGCTGGTATTCACTGTTACCCTCAATGGATGTGAGTGTTGGACCTTCAAGCAGACAGACCGCAAAAGGATTGACGCTTTTGAACTGTGGTGCTGGCGCCGAATGCTTCGCATTCCCTGGGCATCCAGAAACCCCTAACTACTGGATTCTAGAAGAGATGGTCATCCCCATTCTCTGGAATCTAAAATTGTCAAGCTTAAACTTAAATTTTTGGCCACCTCATGAGGGCTGCGAACAGCTTAAAGAAAGATTTGATGTTGGGTAAAACCGAAGGCAGCAGCAGAAGGGGAAGAATCAGAAAGAGATGACTCGATGACATACAAAACTTCACAAACAAGTCCTTGGTACAGCTCCGTACCTATTAGCCCAAGCCATTACATAGTGAAATAATCTTTGTATTGTATTATAGGGTGGTCCATAATTAACTGCGTTTTTTAAGAAAATATATTTAATAGCTACATTAAATAGGTAGCACTTGCTTACTCTATGTTTCTAAGATTTCTGTGATCTATGATTTCAGTGTCTAGAAATGTATTTACTACAGTGTTTGAAACCTATGTATCTATGAATTTATGTTATTGATTTAACTAACTTTAATTTATTTATAACTATCTAAACAGTTGAGATGGAATGTACATTCGATAGAAAGTGTTTCCACATTTATACTTTACACCAATATGGTAAGACTGCTGTCAAAATTCATGATATTCTCACTACCTCATGGCCAGATGAAGCTGGAAATCTACGACAGATTCAACAACTCGCAATAGTTTTCAGCGGAGTTCTGGACAAGGTCGGCCCGTCAGTGACACCAGAAAGAATGCCATAGCTGCTGTGGCAGAAGACAACACTTTGTCAAAGCGACGTCATGCTTTACAACTAAACCTAGCCCCTACATATGGTTCTTCGTATCTTCAACGAAGATTTAAAGCGCATTTGGATGACGGCTCGGTGGATGCCACACAAATTTACGGAAGCACAGTGTGTATTGGGAGTGGAGCGTTGCTTAGACATGTTAGATGCTTTTCATAGCCAATCAGTCATGCGTAACCTAGTTACCGTTGACGAAAAGTTTTTTACTGTCGTTATCTTTTGCCTTTTGCTAAAAAAAGATATCGGACATGGATGTCTCCCCATGGTGATGACGAACGCGTTAAAACTCCTATACGATGCCAAATGGAGAAAAAGTTCCTTGTCTTTGTAGATGTTACCCTCAATGGTGCACATTATTTCAAAATATGTGATGATACCGTTAACTCATCAAACTACATCGAGTGCATAAAGGAAATGAGTACCCATTTTTCAACACACGCTAGAATTCAGATGGAGAACATGTGTCTAATTCAGGACAATGCCAGGCCCCATATCTCCCGAGAATGTTCGACTACTAAAGTATCCACCCTATCCTCCAGACAATAATTTGTGCGACCGCTTTGTTTTTCCTCAAAAATCACAATATTGGACATGACTTTGATACTCGAGAAGATCTGAAGAATTTTTTACAAAATAACCTACCAACATTCACTGCTAGAATGATGAAGAATTTGATGCGATGCGACTCCATTACCAACACATCATCAACAATGACGGACATTATTTGTAATTAATTATATAGGTATGTTTTTATGAATTTCATGTTTACTCTATACACTTTTGGATCTCAAAAAACTTTTCCTTATTTTTTTGGTTAAAAACACCCTATAGTATATCCAGTGTTCCGCAAACTGGGTTTTTCCGGCTATGGGTGGCCGGCTGTACAAGTAAATGTGGCCGGAAGGCCACCTGGAAATTATAAAAAATATGGCCAGTAATGTAATATAAATGTATTCTACC
>JAUYWI010069233.1:0-14598 GCA_034780595.1 Parotoplana pacifica | reverse complement strand
ACATTATTTATATTGTAGTTGCCTTTCCAACACTGCACTGCACACTGTGCAAGCAGTGGAATAAATAAATACTAATATAGATTGGGTCAATTTTTATTATATTTCCTAATTTAATTGGTCAAGAATTTTTTTGTGTGATTGGGGCTCATTTTCTGAAACTATGTTTATTTCATTTATAACAGTCAATCAATTTCTTGTGTGATTGCAATGAAATAGCTTTTTTATTACACAGTGCTTATTGTTCCAGCACCATGTTCTGTTATGATTTTTTTTTCTGGCACCAAGCGTAAAAACACAACTACTTATCATGGATGCCGAGTGAATTTTTTTTATCAAATCCATGGCACTATCCTTAGGGTCAGTTTCGGGCTAACAACTACCAACAGGTCAGCAACAAATCTAGAATTCTACGCACACCAGAAACTGACCCTAAGGATAGTGCTGTGGATAGTGCCTGTGATACTGTTTTTGTAATGTTTTGTTTATTGTAGAAACTGGCTTTCTATAATATTAATGAAAATTTTGATATTGTTTTAAAAATACGAAAATTCTATTTTGGAAACAACCGCGTCGAATGTCAACAATTTTCCACCAATAAGATTGGGTGAACTTTGTAAACTCAAAAGTTTGTGTGGTTGTAAATTACATAAAACCTAGAATTATTAGATTTAAATTTTAAATCGTTTTTTCAGTAAAAATGGGGAGAGTAGAGACAATCAAATATAAACAATAGTATTAATTGATACGAGTTAGAAAATGTTGCTACGTTTGATTATAAATTCGAAAATATTCCTTCGATTCTAGACACCTTAAGCATGATTTTTGTATTTAGAAGATAGGTAATTTGGCTGTATTCCAAAAGCACTTTTGAGTGTCTTCTTTGTCTACTCCCTACTCTATGATTATGACTAATATAGTTATAACATAAAAAGTATTACCAAAGTATGACTGATGAGAAGATAAGAAAATAAGGAATTTATGTTTTTATTATCATTTGTGGAGGGAACGAGTTTACATTGAATCAACATGACACACTTTTATTAGATCCAGGGTACTTCAGCTAACTACATCCATATAGGTACAGTTTTATGTAGGTACATAAGTATGGATTTAAAGCTTTATGGATGTGCAGTAAGCTTGTTACATGGTCCAAAATCTTTTAATCCAACTTAAATTTTGCTATATTTACTTCAGTTCCGCCTGGTTGCAACTGTTAACCCGCCAATTTTTATAGAACCTAAACTGGCAGTTGTGTTTGGTAGATTTATGTAATTCTTCTTACTGTAGGCATTCACTATTTGGAATTTAAGAGAATCGTCTGCTTAACTGTATGAGAGACAGCGCTTGTGTTATGCATAGAGAGATAATGAATATTGTGCTACAAGAGTTAATGAATGCCAGAAAGGAAGAGGTAGAAATCCAACGTTAACAACAAAGATTAAGTTGGAATAAAATAACTGCAATCCGGATTGGATCTGACTCTGGTTATTGGTTGAATTTTATTGATTGGAATTAGAGAGACAAGTTTGCTAAAATAATATTCTCTAGACTGCTTAATGTATCCGAATTCTCTCGACAAAGTTAGTTGCATAGGTTGTAGCGGTGCTGGATTCTAATATAACCTGGTCGTTTTTTCTATTGTTTGTTTCATCCGTTTATCTCACTTTATTGTGAATTCGACTGACCAGACTAGATTTTAGCATTCATTTTGCCTTTTACCTACTCGTAAAAAGAAACCGGTGGTGTTGCATATTTTTTAAAAGAATGGACGATAGTGAATCTATGGAAGAGGTGGTTGACTGTACTGTAAGTGATTCAATGAACAACTACGAAGTTCTGTACGATGAACATAGACAACGTCCACTGAAACCGCGTTCAACCGCCTGGACGGACAAGGAGACAATGGCTCTACTGGAAGTGGTTAAGCTAGACAATAGTATGCGAAGTGGTGCAAATCGTGGTCGTCATAATTTCCATTTCATGGCGGCACAGATGTCTATGCGTGGCTTCAATCGTGACATCAACCACTGCAAGGTCAAATTAAAGAACATGAAACGCCTGTTTTGTGCCGCTGAGCTCAACAAGATTGATAAACGTAGTGTATTTCACGAGCAGATGAGAGAGCTATTTGCAGAAGAAGCCGAATTTATGTCGAACTGCAATGAAGGTGATGATCGGAAACATCATGTTGATGAGTCTATCTCCTCGGTTGATGACACTGTGACTATTATTGAAGACTCCAAAGAGGCTCTCTATCCTTTAGTATCCCATTTAAATGCCACAGAGAAAGCTACAGATACACCGACGTCTAAAATGACCTCACAGAATGGGGTTTCTGTCGCCAATACAGTCGCCCAAATTACAGATGCACCAATGACTGTTTCATCTAACATGAAACCTGCGTCTTCTACGTCTTACCGACCACTGCTGCCTTCCTTGCACCATATGAATCATCAACCAAACCCCCTTGTGTCATTAAGTTCCACTATTCACCCCAACATCAAGTCCTATTCTGGAGCATTACAAAGTTCAGCCAAAGCACGCTTAAAACGCCTGCACTTTTCTTCACTGAACAATCGTAGAACCTCTTTACCGACACAACCTCGTTCTCTTTCCACATCATTTATGCCATCTACTTCCAATTCAAAAATGTTTCCCGTAGCACAACGAACCCCAAAACATCATTCTAATTTACCTTATCCGCCAATTAATGGTGGTCCATCATTGAATGCAACTGTTGTGGATCCTACTATGGCATCAAATGCTACTATGCCGACCTGTCCGAAACAATTATGTGGTTGTTCTCAGACATCGTTGGATATTAACCATATCATGGAGATTACCACCTCCAAGCTGTTGGCCTATCAAACCGAGTCCGAACAACGTCTGCTTGCTTTTGAGGCGCAGAGAATGCGGGACCTTCACGAGTTCGAGGAAAGAAGACGACGTGATGAACGCGCGCATGAACTGAAGTTGATTGAAACTCTTACACGATCTCTTTGTCCCCAGCGAGCTGATGTGACGTCACAGCAGTCGCCCTATAAACCAGACATTATTATGTCACAGGCCTCTGGTGTACAACCTGAATCCAGTAATGGGAATTATAACCTAACTTTTTAATAGAATGACATTGCTCTGTACAATAAAAATTGTGTTTTTGTGTGCTTATGCATTTAACAGTCCTGAGTAGTTGGATTAAGTGGAAACTATGCAGTGAGGGCGTCTAGTAATCCATTTTGAATTTCATCAGACGCAGTAGTGTAATTTTGAAGAATTTTGTATTTGGAATCTATACAATCGAATAGTATTTTTTGTTTTTTATCTGCCGAGGTATGATAAGTGAGCGTTGGTTATTTAAATTTGAATTCCTTATATTTCTGTTGAATGTAAGGAGATAATATTCCTAAACATATTTTATGGTATTATTATCCGTACTACAGTATTATTATGATAGCTAAGTAATTTATGATTTTCCAAAGTTATTACATAGTCCGTTACCATTTATGATGCTATAAGGACTAGTAGCTAGGTGTTCCATAGTTTAGATGAAAAAATATTAGCCATATTTTTTTAGTAAATTATTGTCATAATAATAAGCAACAATTTTTTTAATGGTCCGTATTTTCACTACCCTTACCGCGGTTGCTGTGATGTTTATTTGTTTGTATGTTGGGTAGTATTAGGATCTAACACAAAAACCAACCCCGTAACTGGTAAAAGGACGCTAATTACATTGTTGTATTTTATCATCTAAGACAGAAATCGAAATCTTAGTCCTTTACTTAAATCATGAGATAGGATTTCCCATTTTTATCCAATTTAAATTTCAAACAAATATTTGGATTAAGTTATGTAAAACAGTAGCCATTTGATTGAATAAAACATATTTACTCGGAAAATACTGATGACAACACAGTGTGGAGATGACAACATGTTTTTCGGTTTCTTATTTTGATTTCTGAATGAGTCTATTCAGAATTTTTTATGTTCAACTGTCTCTTTGCATCATTAAATTCGTAATAAACTACGTACCCATTGTATGACTGAATCCATTTGTTATAAAAATGAAGGGTTATGAAAGAATTCGGGTCATAGAATACAAGTAGGTACTGTATTATATATTGGTAGAAGAGTAGGAACTATTCTGTCGAATTAATAACATCATAAAACAGCACAGAAAGATCACATTGCTTTGAGAATCATTAAGATCATTTTTTAGTGGAATTTGGTATCTACTGAATATCGATTGTTTCTGTTATATCTTAGCTTTCTTACCTGCGCTGTGAGACAAAATTAAAAATATGAATAGTTTAATGAATAATTTCAACTTATAATCTATCATAACATTACGAGTGGTTATATGTATAAACCATAGGATTGAAATTAATTTATATTAAAATAGCACTATTCACTCTGAAAAATAAAATAGACTTTGAATTATCAGCGTGTGCCTTTTTTATTTGCAAAACTAGTCGGGTTTTCTGAAGTCAATAATCCATAAGATGAATAATATCTGGTAGAGAGTAGATTGTAAACTCATCTTTTAAAGTACATTAGAATCCGGCTATGGTGATAATTCAATCTATTGATTGACAGTGTCTGTCAACTGAGGCATTAGTGACATTTGTTTCATGCACCTTGAGATGTCACTATCACCGGTCGTTTTTTATCAAAATATTTTTTAGGCATTTAATTTTATAAAACCCCGCTCAGAATTAAGGTCGTATTCTAAAATATTATTTTTAGCAGTCAGAAAAGTTTACGACCAACTATCTGTTGACCTATTTGAAGGATGTGTGAACATTTCAACTTTGTTGGTCGTATATTTGCTCACGACACTTTAAAATGTGAAAATCTCTGTTTTAAGAAATGCAGCGATTGCCCAACGTTTTTCGTCTATGTACCAACTTCCTAGTTGATGCATTTATTCAAGATTGATGCCCAAAAATTAGCGACGATTCATTTTTTAAAGTTGGATAAATGCCATCATGATTTTTGATTTCTAGACGCATGATGGAGATCTGAGGACCCGTCTAGCGCTGTTTCTGAAACGTGACATGCTACTAACTTTGGCCAGAAAGACACTTTACCCAACAGACTCTGTGAAAAGAGAGACCATCTATAACAAATACAAACAGTTTATTATTCCAGTAAGTTGTTTTTGATTAAATTAATTCAATAAAAACAAAAAATGTCGAAGCTAGGTATTGTTATTAACATATTAAATATTAAGGGTCATTAAAAAAACAAGATATACCTAGAAATGTGAGTTATAAAATTTTATTTACAGTGAAATATTACTTTAAAATGGTAATTTAAAATGCTAAAACAAGAAGTGTGTAGGTTCATCGCCGTATGGACCCATTTCTCTGGCGTCTTTGACGACTGGACCGCAACAGGAGCAGTTCTCGTCGTCTCTCTGCAACGGATCGTCTGTGTCTTGTCTTCTGTGATCGTACACTGACCATTCTGTGCAGACTGGGCGATTGAGTGCTGGTATCCACATCAGAGCTGTCCACCGCTCGAGATTCTGCATCGGTTGGGTTGCTCTGAGGTGTGACCACAAATAACGACGAGTACAGGGATGAGAGGAGCGGGGTATTGGCCGGTGCCTGGATGTTGTGCATTGGGAGGAGATGGGGTGGGGGAGTTGTCGAGAGGTCGTTGTCTTGCCAGCCAGTTCCCCCACGCGGCAGTTCGACGGCACTGGCGGGACTGTTGTGATGATTGGCATATCCGGTAGCAACCGATGAGGTAGATTGTTGGGACGTAGACAGGCACGGCTGTCGTTGTGACACAGAGGTGAAGTTGGAGGAGGTTGCCGGTGACGCGACACCAGTTGTGACGGCCGGGTAGTGGCGCACGGGTTGGTCATTTAGCAGTGGAATCTGTGACGTTGAAAAATAGAAAACACTAGTGATGTTTTTATGAATTTAACGATCATAAGTTAAACAGATTTGAGGCATAATTAATTATTCCAGTTCATGAAATAGCCAAGATAAATCAGAAAATCTATACAGAGCAATAAAAGTACATTTTAATCTTTTGTTTTGCAGATTTATATTGAAGTTTTGTCAGTAGATCTGATAGGATCTTACAGAATAAAGAATGTTAAATAAACAATAAATTATGAGCTATGTCCTAAGAAGTATGAAAATTTAATAAAACAAAATATTAAATACAGAAAATTCTTAGACGAATGTTGATTTTAAAAAAATATTTGTAATTTGATGACTTAAGCTTACTATTTGTGTTTCTGTTTTCTTGGGCGAGTTTTCTGGTGATGTCATTTGAAGACTGTCTTCCGACAATTGGCACATTAATTTACATAGAACATCCGACATGTAAGCAGCTGCTGGGAACGTAGAATTGGTTGTTCCAGTGGTATTGACTATAGTCTGAGCAGAATCATTGACTGTAGCAGCATTCTGCTGTACCGGACCCACCACAACCGGGTCTACTGCTGAAGTTTGCTCATTGGTTTCTATGGTGACTGGGTTTTGTTCATAGGTGTCTGATTGTCAATCGGGAGTGCCCGAGGGGTGTGAATGCGATTTGGACACCGAGGCCGACTGGTGGACACTAGTGGAATATCGAGCTGCAGTGGCATGATATTGAAGAGGTTTCTCTCGTGCTGGAGTGAGTTGAAAACTGTCACAAAGACTGGCGTCTCTCGATTCTCTAGCTTGTTTGGGTACACCAGTCGCTGAAGACGGTCTTGTTGGCCATCGTGAGGTCAACGCCGAATTGTGGTTGAAATGGTAGTAGATTTGCTGCGAGAATTCTGCATCCAGTGGTGGCACAGTGGACGCAAGCGGTGATGTGGTTCCTGTGGTTATTATTGAGATGTCCTCGTCCATGTCTGTGACATTCGTAAGGGCCGTGGTTGAGTAGCAACTTGATGTGGAACTATTGTGTTGTTGTTTCTGTTGTTGAGGAGCAGATCGTGATGGTTTGTCAACACAGAGACGGCAGTAACAGCTGGCTTTGGACTCCTTGTACTTTGCGGCGCTTAGCGGTGGAATTGGTGCAGTGTCTGGGATTGGTGGAAGAGATTGAAGAGATCGTCGATCAATGGAACTGCTGGTTAAGTTGCTGCCTGATTGTTGTCTCTCTTTGAATAATCGATGAAGGAAGCGCTGACTGTTTGTGGTCTTGGATGCATTGATGTCGGTGTAGAGAAATAGAGATTCAATGATCGAGCTGGATTGTTTAAATTTCGATGTCGTCTCTGAAGATTTATCGTCCACCGAACAATTGTGTTTGTACAGAGATCTGTAAATAGCATAGATTTATTTTTTACTACTTTTAAGTAAACTTCAAATAAATTACATTAATTTAATTAGAGAAAAGCTAATTTAGTTATATGCTCCATCACTCTTTCCTTTTGGTCCAGTTGCGTTGGTCATAGATATGTCGAAAAATCAGGAAAAAGTACATTTTTATTAAAATTACAGAGCTAAAGATAATTTTTATCGAAAAAGCATTACTATAACAGTTTGAAACTAAATAAAATACAACTTAATTTTTACAACCAATTTATTTAAATATAGTTCAAGGTACCGTTTGCTATATTTAAATGAAAATCTGTTTATGTGCGATTACATAAAGTTAAGTACTTGAAATTAATATTGTTACAATTGTTTGACATTTCTATATAAATATGATTTTTGTTTATTTGCATTAAAAATTGTTTTTGATGAGTTTTAATTTATGATAATGAATTCTCAACTTTTAACCCCATGATTTCTCTCTTTTTACTCTGGTTTATCTGAATTATACGAACTTTAAATATATCAATGCAAACTAACAAGCAACACATTTCCTTATTGAAGTC
Organism: Parotoplana pacifica; assembly: GCA_034780595.1. NCBI lineage: Eukaryota > Metazoa > Platyhelminthes > Proseriata > Otoplanidae > Parotoplana > Parotoplana pacifica. The sequence goes on along the minus strand of JAUYWI010069233.1, from coordinate 6,761 downwards.
CAACATTTATTTGTCAAACAATTTCAATAATATTATTTCAGGTATTTGATTATTATGAAATCGCACATAAATGGATTTTCATAATTAAAGCTTGAACTAGACAAAGAATTGCAATGCCATCTCCATAATATACATATATTTAACTAAATAGAATAGAATACCCCATAATAACTCATTAAATTATTGAGAACACTAAATCGTTTGTAAATAGTAAATTGTATTTAGTTTCAAACTGTTACAAATAAAATGATGCCTATATGATAAATTTTTATTTACTAGCAGTGTACTTTTTCCAATAGAATTTGATATATAGTAGTTAACTAATGTATACTTTCTCCTTTAATAAGAGAAGAAAGAATATGCAGCATGACTCCTATTAATTGGTGTCAGAAATCATTGGCCAACACTGTATAATGAAGTGGACTCCTTTTTGTATGGGCAGTTTGGAAACAATCTTAAAAATACCGCTGACCCATTTATCTATGTATAATTATTAAAAACCATAATTCCCATCCTCTTAAATTAAAAATGTAAAATTTATCTCCCTTTTATCGTTAACAGTAAATTTAATTACAAAATTTGAAAAAGAACTTACTGCCGTTCTGGAGACATAATCATTTTTTGACGAGTGACGAGTAAAGAATCATCATGGCTGCTACAATCAAGGGATCTATTCCTGCAGTATCTTGGTGACCATTGCACTGTTTCATAGAGCTGATCACCAGGCAGACAGTTATTCGAGTCGTTGGACGAAGACACCTGATGATTGCTTGATGTATCTTGGGTGGCTCTTAGAGACAGATTGTCCACATAGGTCGGCGGTAGAATGCCAGGCGGTTGACTGAATTCATGAACCAGAACTCGGGCGCTTGCTTGGACATCTGGAGCGATCTGGTGGCTTTCGGTGGCATTATCGGTTGTTTTACTGAGGGGAACGTTCAGATTTGTGTTTGGCTGCTTGTCACGAAGGATACGTCGAAATTTGGACTGGACACTTTTAATGAGTTTTTTTCGATCTTTAAGAAACTTCGGCATTTTTATTAGCCGAGTAATATTATGTGGGAATCTTAAAATAGTAAAATGTCTTGTCCAGGCTAAACTGCAGTGTCAGTGATCCATTTGAAGAGTTACAGGGAGCATACAATAGAAAGTGTTTTGATTGGATAACATTTGAGTTATTCAGGTAAGTACATAATATAAGCTCATTCTGTCGTGTTTGACTGGAAATCGATGGTGCTTTGCTTAGTATTCGTAGAAAGTGATTACGTCATCTCATTAAAGGAACAATGGTCACAGATTTGGGTATTTACATAAAGCAAACTCGCTCCTTGTATGTTCATAGTAGTTCTGATTATATAAATGATTATTACATTGGCAACACCTAGCTATTGACAGCACAAGTACTTTAAACTGTGCAACATTGTCTGCATCTTGTTGTATACAGGGTGATCCAGAAGAGACGTTAAATTGATATTAAACTATATTGTTAGCCAGTCAACTTAAAGTGACGTTTAACCCTAAAAGATATCTTGGTTTGTGGTCAAACAAACGACTTGTGGATAAAATTCCACTAAAACACTTTTAGGAGGGTTTAGATGACCCTGTATATCTAAGTGTTTTTAAGTGTGTTTTCAGTTTGATTTCAGTTGGCAAATTGAAAGATAAAATACTATAATTAGTTAGTAGGGTGCCCATCATCGAAATACTATTTCTATGGTTTTATTTATTTGTTCTTTATCGAAACCGCTGGTATTTGTTGTATTAGTCAGGGTGCCGAGAGGTTTAAATCATAATATCACCTCCAAAAGGAGGATACAAGCTCAGACAGGTAAATATTTATGATTTGTAAATTCTGTGATCACTCAATGTATTTTTCCTATGTTAAAAATATCGTTGAAATAAGTTGCTTCCATTCAAATCACTTCAAATTTACGCTGCAAATGTCTAAAACTATCATAAACATTTTATGAAAATTTCAAATTATTCAGTTAATGGAAACTAACATTTTTGATAGTTTTTATTTTGATGCTGGATTTATGCGTATGTAGGAGACTGGCGCAAAGCAGAGAAAAGTGGCGGATCATGGCAGCCAACCTCTACAGGAGACGGCACTGATGATGATGAGGATACATTTATGGATAGCATTAAAATTTAATCTATCAAAATGCTAGTTTCGAAACTTTAAGAAAATGCTTATGATACATTTGCCGTGTAAATTTGAAGTGAATCGAAACAACATTTTTTCACCGATATTTATCAAGCATAGTAAAAATACATTGAGTGATCACAGAATTTACATATCTTAACTGAGCTTGTAATCACAATGTACTATGTAATAAAACTATCAAACCTTTTGTGACGCGATATTATGATCGAAACCCTCTTCTATTGAAATACCATATATAATATTCCTAGAAGCAGAGATATATTTAAAGATTTTTTTTTGTAGGAAGCTGAGGCTGAATGGGTCGGCCTGAATTTAGAAGAAGCTGTAAAAAAGCAGATAACTCTCGAAGCAACTGCAGAAAAAGATGTCGAACCACTCAAAAACAAATATCTTCTATCAAGCTTGGAGCAGCTTAAAAACGGTTTGTACATTTTATTGTTACTGAATTTGTTCTTACTACTTGAGGGTGGATAACCAATACAATTAATTCATCAGTATGTATGAAACTCTTTACAATATTTTTGTTGTTAGTGATGTCTGTGAACGTGTAATGTCATAGTTCAAATGTATTATTTCTACTAACAATTCTGCTTAGCGTCAGAAGTAGATAGAAAATGTATCGAAATACAATCTTCTCTATAATTTAATAATTACATTTCTAACCAGAACATTGTATGATGATGCTACATACTCATATTGGTCTGTCATACCAGAAATATTGCAGATGTCTATGAGTCATTGTCAATCCTTGTACTTTGCATTTATTGTTGCTGAAACCATTTAATTGATACGAGTTTAATCTAGTGATACCTAATTAATTCACCAGGTAATCATAACAAATTTGAAGGAAGCTATTCCATTGATTTTTTTCTGAATTTACATGAGTAAATCGAATTCGACATTTTATCTATCTACGTCCATACTTAGGATTTTACCATATTTTAATGTTCCAGTTCAAACTAATTTGCGGATTTTTCAACGGTTTTGATCTCAAGTGTTCTTCATGACATACTAAAAGTCCTAAAAAAATCACCATTGGGGGAAATCATCCAAAGTGGTTGTTCCTAAGTCAATTTTCTATCCCTTGAAAAAGCGTATTTTTAAGTTCATCCAATTCACGGAATTGTCTTCTGAAGATTTTATAGTCATTTTAAAAAATCGGCGTTGTCTTATGTACACGAGAAACGGGTTTTTGTAAATAGAAAGTCTGGCGTTAATTAGGTTCAAGACGGATTTTTGATGACATTTAGTATGTCATGGCGATATCAAAACCTTTGAAAAACCTTGTGAAGCAGTTAGGAAGATAGACCCTATTTGGCTACAGTCATAATTTGGATATTCGAGTCATAAAATTAGATTTTTAAATTTTTAAATCAATCCATCGTTTGATTTATAACCAAATATTAATCTGATTTCGGCCTAACTTCGATTTTTAAGAGAGCCGCCATGTAACCTTTGTGTGTCAAAGGTAATTTTATATACGAGAATTAGCATAATGATACCAAATTTAGTTTTGAGTACTTACGATTTTCAGTAGAAAGAAGGTGATATTAGCTTCCCGCCCTGTGACCACGAGTAATTAAAGTCTATATGAATTAAATAGTAAATTAGTTTCATCCTTTTTCTTGGTTCAATAGAGATATAAATTACATTTCTACTATAATAATAATTAAAAGTATATGTATTGAATTACTTTTATTACAAAAGTCATTAATCACTCAATGAATAATTTATACCTACCTAAACTCTGAAAATCTTCATGCCGGATACATATTAATTTACACACCAACCTTGAATGTTTCTGTTTGACTGATAAATCAAAATTGCGTGTATACACAGTAAAAAGTATATTCAATTATATCGTAATATGTAGTATGTATTATTTTTTCTGTTTCAGAACTTGTTAATTCCTCAAAAGAAAATGAAAAGAAGTCCTGGAAAGATTACTTTGGTTTTTCCAGGAGCTGAATTTCAACTATGTCCCTGTTGTACAAATGCAAAGATGTCTATTATTAAAATTGTATATTTTATTCACAGAAAAATCATGTTAATAAATCATTTTCTGTAACCAATGCCTTTTCATTACATATTGTATTTTAAAGTCATTTTGAAATAGTATAACATGGTTGAAAATTACACTTTTCAGAGGTATTGATGCCGCAATATGGCAAACACTATTTTTTTAACTTATAAAAACCAGGTACACAGTGTCCGCCAAAATTTGAACTACCTTTGAAAATAGAATTTTTGAACTACCTTTGAAAATAGAATTTGTTCTATAAATAATCACAAAATTCTAATTTATTTAAAAAAATAATTTTAGCTCAATTTTTCTCGATCATTAGCTGATACAACTTTAATTATTTTTTTGCAGATCTGTCAATGCTTTTGTAATCTGATTTAAATTGCAACCGGCTATTAGGACCATTAATTAATTTCAGTTGTTATGGCTCATGTAATTGCCAGTTGCTAAATAAATCTACACTGATAAATGTGAAAGTTGTGTTCCCAAATATACGTCATATTTTAGAAATATTTCATCAGAGACAAAGTTAACAGCCTTTTTGTCCAAATTATAATAAAATGGTGATCAGAGTGACCTAATAACCTTTCCCTCCCCTTTTCATATAATTAAACAAAATATATTAGAGACTATTCTATTGTTCTTATTCCTCCCTCCAGCGTTAAAGGTTCTCCAAACTGCTAGGAATTTTACATATACATAATTAGGAGAAGTTCTTCGAGTGAGAGAGCTTTAAAAACTTGATAAAGAATCGAATAAGAAGTTTTCTATTTTATCAATAAAACCTATATTTAGATTACACAAATCAAAATATAGGAAAAAGAAAACACTAGATACTCTTATACATTTTAATGAATATTTCTAATTAAAGATAATCATTGTTATCTCCAATGGATAAAATTTTAGTGTTTGAAATTATTTATTTTCTAAATTTCTGCTAAATTCATAATTGCTTATTTCAGTTTCGATTTTTGTTTACAACAAAACATGTTCCTATAGGATTTTGAAAAGGGGATGACTAAATGAAATAAGAAAGCGGCACTTTGTTTAAACTGAAGTCGGATGTTTCTAGTGACACCTTTTGATATACACTAAGTAAAACTAAAGTTGCAAAATTAATGATAGTAATTCTCTTTTAAAACTGGCCAGTTAATATCATAATTGCTGAGCTATATGGTTTAATTAATGGTATCAGAGAGCATGGTAGATTGATTGTTTTAAGTTATGTAGAATTTCTTCCTATTCATAGTGCAGTTTGTATTGATTGGTCTTATAAAAGAGTAAATAGTTATTCTAAAATCATTTTTGGGTTGTAGTTTGAAGCCTAAAACCATATTTCTGCCAGGTGTGCAGGGTTCTTACATTCTAGAAAAATCTGGTAAAAGTCATAGAATTTTTTTGGAAAAATATTGGAAAATTATTTAAAACATTGAAACTCTTGGAAAACTCTCAAAATATCACCAATTGGTAACAATATACATATTTGTATATCATTGCTTCATGATAGATAAATTCTAAATTTTGATCTTATTGCTTCTAAGCACATTCATTATGAATGCAAATAGATAAGCACTCTGAGCCATTATTAGGTAATAAAATGCTATTTAAAAATTTGAATATTTTTGATTGTCATTAGCAAATATCAATATCACTTTAATGTAAGAGTTAAGGAATCTTTAGCTATTCTTAACATATTGAAAGGGTTAATCAAGGCTCAGATTTTACAGTTATTTATTTTGTGATACTAATTGATTGTTTTTTTAAAATTAACATAACATATTATGGTTTTTGTATATTTGTTGATGATGGTACCAGTTTCCAGTATTTTTTTGTCTTCTTAATTTTCAATATTAAGATATTCATTACTATTATAGTGTATTGTTCTTTAACCAAACATGGAAAGGTCTTGGAAATTAATTTTCAATTTGTGTATGAACTCTAAATACAGTTCATGACAAAAATTTGAAAAATATTGATTATCATTATTTTGTTTAAAAAATCAATAGTTTGGTTAAAATCACTTAATTTGCTCTAAAATCCAAATGACAGACACAACCACCCATGATCATAAGCTAACAACCTTCAACAGGTTCTAGCTTATAATCAGAGTTTCACTCCTAGGATAAGTTATGAATAAGTAGTATATTTTTATCAAAGTATACCTGTTTTTATTATGGCTATTAACATATTAAAATAATAACACAATGGTATGTTGAATTCATTCATACTAATGTCATTTTAAATTATGAAAAGTTGTGGATAAAATTACAAGTAATTAAATATAGTAAGTACAACACATTTCCTACAAGTTTAGTTCCAAATATGAATTTGATTGAAAGACATTGAATCTTTGGGCAAAAGTCAAACTTTGCATTGATATTTTGGCAAGATCAAAATAAAATAATATTCAGCAATTATGTAAGATTATTAGTATAGCATGGATATTGCCTAAAACCTGTGAGTTTAAGTTTGTAGTATTGGTAGTATTGTAAAGCCACTAATTTTTAAAAAGTAGGAAATTAAAATAGAATTACCCACCTGATCAATTTATACTTCTACTCTGTCCATTCA
>JAUYWI010069222.1:0-14598 GCA_034780595.1 Parotoplana pacifica | reverse complement strand
GTCTGCTCCACGATTATAACTAGGAGGATTGCGGAGGAACGCTCCTTTCTGAATCCGGCTTGTCGTGTCTAAGTGATGCGAGTGGGGATGGGCAGCAGGGTGATCCCTCTCCATTTGTTACACTGGGATAGGTCCCCATGCTTGGGGAGATTCACTATCAGCGCTTTCTTCCAGTAAGATGAATCTCTTCAGTTGTCCAAATCTGATTCAGCAGGTGTGTTCTTGGAGTTTTTCACGGACAATGATGCCAACACCATTTCTTGAACAGCTTTCACCATGATAGTATAATTTGTTCCCTTCTCCCAGTATTATAGCTTTTGATCCTTCCCACTTAGATTCTTGAATGCAGACAATATCAACTCTTCTCTTTAATACATCAGCCACTGCTTTGGCTCTACCGGTCATAGACCCAACATTCCAGGTCGCAACTCTTAACACTTCAGATTGTCAACTAGCTTCCTTAGCCGTGGGCGCTGACATTCCCGCGGTAGTCCTTGCTCATTTGTCGAACCACTCGGACGGAGGTGATCCGCGTCGTCTATGGCGAAAACCCCAAGCCTTTTCCAGAATAATATTAGCTTGCGAAGACATAGTAGAAGATTTAGCAGAAATGTTTTACAGCCGGATGCCCTTCCTAACACTAACCTTCCCTATTTATCCGCGCTTGGGACCGGCTGTTTTCCTTGGCAGTGGTGCCTCCCCAGATCTAACTGATAGATTGCACAAGACCTATATAGGTGGGCTTCCAACCCTGAGCTAAAAACACCTCCATCCACTACTGAGTAGCTGGGTTAATATATACATTGTATACCGTTAATATAAGCCAAATTGTTTATATAAAAAAATAGTTAACTATCCCACTTTTTATTTATTGACAGGACATAAATATTTCTAATTTTATTAAAGAACTGATTTGTTTGGTTACAGGTCAGAACAGCAGATAATTAACCACATGACTGTCAGTCCATCAGAGGAGACAATTGTCGCTGCCACAGCCAACCATCAGCTTTATCAGATCACGATTGCAACTGCCGAGTTGGCTAAATCGGGTGATCATTCCAGTTTCGAATACCTCTCGCAGAGTTTCCATAATTCTCAAATTCTCGGCCTTGATGTATGTACGCGTAAGCCTCTCATCGCGACCAGTTCAGCAGATCGGTCTGTTCGTATTTGGAACTTTGAAACGAAGTAAGTATTGACCAAAATCTCCCCTTCTAATTGGCCAAAGAATGCTTTGCTTTCTTAGCAGTTTTTTTTATTACCAAATAATTGTTGAAACGCATTTAACTTTTTTTTAAATCTATAAAGCCAAAAACCTTAATTTTTATCTCCGAAGTCCTTCCCATATTTTGAGCAAAATATAAAATAAGGAATATCATCAAGTTTGCGTTTATAAAATAAAAAATATCAAACTTTGATATATCATTTATTGATGCACAAATTTTCGGAGCTCTTCTCCCTAATTTTGGTCTATAAGTTTGTAAATAGAATATGAGAAATATTAAACACTGAAGGTTAGATTTCGATAGCTTTATGCATTGTATTATATTCTATTTATTAACTTGAGATCATTTATGAAGTACATAATTCAGGAGCAGAGCTCCAAAAGCATGCATGTCAATACATTTTGCAACTAGGCTCTTTATTTGTTTATTTTTTATAAAATAAGGTTTTTAATTAACAAATGTTAATTAAAATGTGACGAAACAACCCACATTATGCATAATTCTAGGAAAAACAGAAAAATGTTATAAACTTGGGCATAAAACCCCAATTGTTGTACGGAGGAATTTGCGATGGCGCTACCTCATCTAATTGCCAACGGTGAATCTAGTAAAACAAGAATCAGAAAAAATGGTGCAGGAAACTGCCTCTACGACGCGAGTAAAGTACAAATAAATTTCAAAACCCAAAAGAGAAGAGCATCTAATTTGCCATCCAGTAGCGGCCAAATTAGTCAAATTTATTTGGAGCTGAGATAAAAGTGATTAGGGCAAGCTCTATGTTTATCACCCATCTGTCAGGTTTGGATATTGTCCTACAAGTTCACAATTGCACAACATGATATTGCAACATTTCATTTTTGTAATGCAATATTCTGTTAAATTTAATTTTACTGATATTTCCTGTTTCAGATTGAAATGTAACAACGATGTAAGGAAAATTTCTCGTCATTAGTTTAATCTCTTATTTCTGTTTCTACTAAACCTATCCTCTAGAAGTTTTATTCTGAGGTTTCCCAAACAATTTGAGAATAAGCAGCTCAATATATTTTGCTTTAATTAAAATTTAGATTACTGGAGCTGTACAAAGAATTCGCAGAAGAGGCGTACAGCATTGCTCTGCATCCATCTGGCTTGTACGTGCTGGTTGGTTTCAGTGATAAACTTCGCCTTATGAATCTTCTAATTGATGACATCAGAACCTTCAAAGAATTCACCATACGAGGTTGTCGTGAGGTGAGAAGCATACACATTGTTCATTTGTATATAGAAATTACAAGGTTTGAAGCATCATTATATCTCACTTCTCTATATCGCTGATTGATGATATTTTCATATTTATTTAGTGCTCATTTAATAATGGTGGAAGTCTGTTCGCCGCAGTGCACGGCAATGCAATCCAGCTGTACTCAACGACTACTTTCGAAAATGTGACAAACCTCAAAGGTCATAATGGAAAGATTCGAACCCTAGTCTGGGTGGCCGACGATAGCAAACTGGTCTCTTGTGGTATGGACGGCGCTGTCTACGAGTGGGACCCTGCTACAGGTACAAAAATAAATATATGGGTGTGACTTTTCAATGTATTGTACTTAATAAAAACAATTTAAAAAGAATTATAATGGACGTAAAAAAGACTTGACCTGGGAAGGAACGTATTAGAGCAAAGAAAGAAATAATTCTGTTTGAGTCTGGGAGACAAGTGTCGGTATACATATATCAAATAAATATGATACACGTGATTCATAGTGAAAAATCGTAGTTATAAAGTCATACTAAACAAGTCGTATATTAAAAAGTCGTATTATGAAAAATACATTAGAAAAATTAAAGTAGGCAACTATGTAATATTAAAATGTTGTCACAATAACCAGGAAAATGTTAACTGCAAAATGTATGTTAGTTATTAATAATAAAAAAAAACAGGAATACTTTGATAAAATAATATACTACTTACTCATATTACTCGCAAATGATAGCCCAGGACAGCTGTTTCGGCCTTGTTGGGCCTCATCATCCAGGAATAATCATTGCCTGAGAAATATAAAATGTTCGTATATTTCATATTAAAGCATAAAAGTAAAGAAAAATTACTAATTTTGCATAAGAAGAGAAAACGTAGAAGATATTCAAAAGAAAAGTATTGGAAGCCTGTTTTTTTTATAAAAAGGCACTCACGTTGTCACAATAACCTGCTACATAAAATATAGAACGGGGAAATGTTACCCGCAAAATGTATGTTAGTTACTACAAGATTATTAGCTAACGACCCATGTATTGTGCATTTCAGGGAAACGTTTGGGTGAATTTGTTTTGAAATCCTGTGCTTACAGTAGCGTCACAGTCAGCCCTGATGGAAAGACCACTTTTGCAGTTGGCTCTGATAAGAAACTTCGAGAGATCGCTGACAGTCAAGTGAGACTTTTGAAAAATAGTTTAATAATGAGATCATTGCAACACCACTGCAATCCTAGTATACGCTGTTCGTTAATGTTTTCAGGTGATACGTGAAGTTGACTCGGACGACAATATCCTGACTGCCGTCGCTTTATCTCACTCAGGAAAGGTTTTATTTACCGGGACAACTAGTGGAACGGTGAGGTCATTCAAGTTTCCGTTGACACAACCCATAGAATGGACGGAACATGTTGGCCACTCGGCACCTATCACAAAGGTAAATAAGAAAGCAGATTATCATTGAGAGAAATATGAGAAGGCAGAGAACGTAATTTTTGCTTTAGCCACCACAGAAATGATTCTGATGGTACTTCCTTGGAGGCCATTATGCTACATAGCTAATGATCCATACATGACTATTTTCTTTATCAAAATGTTTATTCAAAATCATTTGTTAGGTCTGAAATTCAAATGAAACACCCAATCTTGCTTAAATTTTTGATTTAGATAAAAAAAAAATAACATTAGAAAATTGCAAATTTCACTTATATGTTTGCTGATGGGGTACAGGTAAGTGAAATTGTTCCTTAAATGGCTTTAAATGATCTTAAATGGCATATTATTAGTTTCAAGGTCATTTCTAATGTTTTTGGAGTGACACCAAAGTGGCATTCGACTGGTTCTGGCCCGAAATTCGTTTATCTCAATTTCTGACTATGAATAAAGCTGATTTTTTATTTGGCAATCATAACGTATCAGATAATACATAAATTGGCTGATAATTTCCAAAGAACTAGTTACGTATTCCAATCTTATTAGGCAATTAAATTATCTAGTTTTTGACAAAAATAATTTTTTGGCTTTCCATTAATTTTGTTAAAAAAATTATTTTGGGAACCTTCAGAAGGTATTTGGGTCTAAACAGTGTAAATTTAATCTAACTGTAACGAACAGAATGTTTTTTATTTAAAATAATTTCCCCAAACAAATTGATTTTTATGTCCAAGAATATTTACTTAATGGCTCAAATATCTAAAAGAAACATCCTATATTACTGAAAGTTGAGATTTTGAATTAGAAAAGTATTAGAAATAATGTGTTCGGGGAGTAAGTAGACTGTAAAATGTTTTTTTATAGTGAATTTTGGTTTAAATTTGTTGCTAATTCATAATTAGTAATTAAGTAGAAATGATTTTAATTATTAAATTTAGATTTGATAAAAAAATAATTTTAATGCATCGGTTCTGTATGGTCCCAAAATTAATAGTCTTCAATTTCTGACTTTGGCTACAGCTATGGTATTTTACTTGACATCCTAATAACATATTAATAGAGAGTAGATATACCAAATATGAAGGGATTCTAACGAACTACTCACATTTTTTAGGTAATTAAATTTCCCGTTTTTTTATCCAAAGGATTTTTATTATGGGTAATTTTTTAATGTTCATAACTGTTTATTGGATCAATAGTTTTTCTGATATTTTCTACAGTGCTTAAGGACATTTAAGGCAGTTTTTTAAAATCTATTTGTAAAATATTTTATTTCAAATATAAAGTTTTCGCTTCTGATTGGCTCCCAAGTTGCACTTTGGTCAGAAAAATCAATAATTCAAAGCCGTAATATGTTGTACAATGAAGTGTTTGCGATACCTATACTTATTAACCAAATATGAACCACTATTACAAAATAGTAACTACAAGAATATAATTTTTATAAAAAGTACCAGAGTGTCCTACTTTAAAGTAACCTTAAGTTAATAATATGTTTCACTTCAAAATATGGGAAACAAAATTCGTAACACAAAACCTAAATTTTAGATCAATCGCTCTTATCGGTTTTGAGATAGATAGTAATGTATGCTAGGAGTGAACACTTCCTTTTATCAGCGAAGGGTTAATAGAACTTTTATTATCTTCCCTGTTTTCTATAATCTACATTAATTTTTCTGTGCATATCTTACTAGTTTCCGAACTGGCTTTATCAAACATGGAATGCTTAAATAATTTTCTTGAAATTTGAAGTTCGATCCTTTTTTGTGATCTACGAGACAAGAATAGCCTTGTTTTCTTTTATTATTATTTGACTTATATATAATTGAATTTTAAATTCTAGGCCAAAATAACGCACAATGATGAATACATGATCACAATTTCGGAAGACTGTTGCGTTATAATTTGGAAGTTGCAGGATAAGGAAGGCCGAGCTACAAAAAGAGACAAGGAAGTTGGATGGGCAGAAGAGATTCTTATCACAAAATCAGATTTAGAGGAAAAGGTATGACTATTAAATTACTCTGATGATATATTTTACATACATTTCTTAGTTAACTTTTAAAAATATAGTAAAGTAAAATATTTATTTTAGAATACTGTGATGGCTGATTTGAAAACACGCGTGGATGAATTGAAGATGGAAAATGATTACCAGTTGCGCCTCAAGGATATGAACTACAATGAAAAAATCAAAGAACTGACCGAAAAGTTCATTCAAGAACTGGAAGCTCTCAAAACCAAGAATCAGGTGCTCAAAACAGAAAAGGATAAAGAAGAGGCTAAACACGAAGAACAACTTGCCGACATCTTGGAGAAACAAGCGAAGGAACTTCAGGATTTAGAGCTCACAAATAATCAGAAGCTAATGCTGGAGTATGAGAAATATCAAGAATTACAGGTCTGTTGTTGAGTGACATTCTTCAAACCACTACAGTATTCCAATACCGCATTGATTTGTAGTTAGATTAGTGAGAGTATCATATTAGACACATTTCATTACGGACAACTAAATTCTGAACTAATAACAGCAAAATATATGTAGATACTTCATTCTTATTTGAGGTTTTGACAAGTTGGGTAGACTATCTGCTGACTATCTGCAGCTAACACCACATTAAAAAAATTCTAAACGATCAACATGTCGACCTAAATCTAATTTGATGATCATTAGATATTTTCATCTGAGCAAAATTATTTGAAAATTTGAAACGAAACAAATACACAATTGGCGAAATCATCGAGTTCAAAAACTTGATTTAGACTTTTTATCGATCCTAGTGATGCTAAATAATTTGTTAATTACTTCAACAACTAAAACTCGACTATAAAATCTTTTTTATATTAGTGCACCTAATGCACACCAAGTTTGATCTTATTCGGACCAATTTCAAATTTCGAATCTTAGTTTTAATATGAATCTGTCTGTTGAATACCACTTTCTTTTAAAATTTGCTTTTGAAACATTTGATGTACCTATTACCGTTTATTGAAATATAAGCTAATTGGTATTGCAGGCTAAATCACAAAAAATGCAAGAGGAGTATGAGCGACAACTGCGAGAGATGGCAGAGTCACGTGAACGGGCGATGCAAGAGCTCACTGAATACTTTGAGGTGAAACTGTCGGAAAAAACCACGCAACTGGACGAAGTCAATCGAGAGATGCGTGATCAGACGTTGGAATACGAGGAGACCAAGCGCCTGATTGAGGAGGACGCCGACAGAGAAATCCTCGATACAAAAATCAAGTATGAGAAGCGACTCAAGGATGAAAAGGAAACCAATGTCAAATTGAAAGGAGACTCTGGAATCATGAAAAAGAAGTACGATTCTCTGCGCAAAGAGATGGAAGAACATCGCGAAGAAATCAAGCGTTTACAGACTGAGGCTACCAAACTCAATAATGTCATTAGGAATTTGGAAAAGGATATTCAAGGACTCAAGAAGGAGATTCAAGAGCGTGATGAAACTATTCAGGACAAGGTAAATTATTTCAAAGATTTTGATATTTCTCTTATAACTTGATAAATCACTTTTAAATTTATTAATCATGTTACTGCTTTTTTGGTTTAGGAAAAACGTATTTACGATTTAAAGAAGAAAAATCAAGAACTTGAGAAGTTTAAATTTGTCTTGGACTATAAGATCAAGGAACTAAAAAAACAGATTGAACCGCGCGAGTTAGACATCAAAAATTACAAAGAACAAATTCAAGAAGTAAGTTTATAAACAAAGAATTGTTTAAATAGACGATAGCACTATGAAAAAAATATTTTAATCCTTCGTTTGAACGGGGTGGGGGGGGGGGCTAGACAGCCAACCATTTCCAAATTATTCGAAACGCCTTAACCCTCTTGCATGAAATTGAAATTAGGCATCTAGTTTTTTCTTTAAATATCAGTGTTTATGATATGGGTGCAAACCTTAAGAGATAATTCACTTTCTAAATTGAAAAACTATCGTATAGATTTCATTTGGATTACAAAGTAGGCTAGAATATCATACAACCTATGAATGGATTGGGCTGAAATTTGGTTCATATCTTTTACAGTAAATAATTTTTTAGAAAAACACTAAATATAATCTAGAAACAAAACAAGAAATTAACAACTTTGGAATCATTTATTGCTATTTCGGTGCGATAATTTGTTTAACAAAAATGTAGCTGCCTCAATAATCGGAATTGTTTAAGAAGATCGTTTATACATTTGTAATTTAGATGGAGTCTGAATTAGATCGGTCAAACAAACAAAATACACAACTTGAGTTGAATATGAATGAGTTGAAGCAGAAGCAGAAAGCAACCGAGAAAGAATTAAAATCAGAACGCCAAGCTACCCACAACGTTGAGGCCACAGTGAAAAGGTTCAAGACTGACCTGCATAACTGTCTTGGCTACATTCAAGATCCTAAATTGCTCAAAGATAGCATCAAAGCACTTTACGTCAAATATGTTCAGGATGATGTTGTAAGTTTTTCAATAAAATAATAGAAGTAAATAGCAGATTATATTTTCACATAAATATTTTAATTTTTTGAATTATAATTTTACAATATTTCTGGGCTACATCTCGGTTAGTTACTCATTATATTTAATATTTAAATTGAAATGGTTAAATCATGAACTATTAAAATTTCCTGAGTTACATTTTAGTTAGCTACATTTTGTACAGTGTTACTCGAACTGCTATTTTTAAAATTATGATAGGAATAAGAAAATGTCCACTTAATGTTTTTTTAAATTAATAATATATTTTTCAAAACAGACTGGTGAGGCGAGTGTAGATGCGGACATACAAAAAGAATTTGCACGACAACGCGAACATTTGGAGCGATCAGTGGCTTCTCTGAAAAAGAAATTGGTTAAAGACAACGAAATCCACAGGGCTGACTATGTCCGAATTATGCAGGTAAGTTCTACCAATTTATTTTTGAATAGGTAAATTACTCCATGTTACTTATTTTAATCTTCTTTTTACTTTCAATTGGTCATATAATACCCAAAAATGATTTATAGTAAACAATCATGAGATCCTAGATTTTTTTAGTGGAGATTTAGAACCAAATAGTTAATAACCCGGATTTTAATTCATAAAATTTAATCACAGACATTTCTCTTAACTTGATGATCAAGTCAACCCAAAGTCAAATTGAAATTTGGGTAATATTGGTGGTCCAATGTAGTCACAAAATTGCCATAACTTCTTTAGGTCAGGATAATTTTATAACATTTTCTACAGTTATTCATCATTTTTGCAATTTAGAAAAATCTGTTCGTTCTAACCTTTTTATTTGCCTGTGACAAAAACAATAATATTTTTAATTACCCGTATGAAATGTTGAATAATGAATAGCTTTTTACATACCAAATATTACCCAGTAGATGCGTGTGATGTTTACTTTAGGGTTGATTTGTTTTCAAGTAAAAAGAACTTAAACTAGAGGGTCCATTATCGAACCTTTGGTGAGTTTATGATAAAAATGTTTTACGCGATAAACTGCGGTCGCTCATTTACAAACCAGTTGTACCATTTCAGGTTAAACGGAGCTACAGTTTTTAATTTAGAGAATAATATCAACAAGGAATAATATAATTTTTACGTTATTTTATTAGCCACAATTTTGGAAAAGTTTATTTCATATAACAAAGAGGTTGCTAAGACAAATTTCTAGTATTGGCAAAGTTAAGGTACCTTTATCAGTGTTGCAATAATTCTTCTTTTTCGGTGGCAGATCTATTTCATAAAAAGTCACTATACATTTAAATTGTTTGTTTAAATTTACTTTGCTATAATTGAAAGTAAAAAGAATGTAGTGTTCTCAACTTTGTACTTTAGAGATTTTCTTGTTAAAGCTGAATACCAATCTACAGTGGGGCAGGCAGGGGTGTTGAGCATCGAATTATAATTATCAACTTGGTGCTGCGTTATTTATAGAAAAGTAGTAGCTATTGTATTTTATTTCAGTTATCAAAAAGGTAAATGCTTTTTCTAAAATTCAATTTTTTTCTATTTTATTCTAAAGGAAAATGTGTCTCTGATCAAAGAGATCAATGACCTTAGACGAGACCTCAAAGCTGCCCGCACTCACATCCACGACTTGGAGGCGGCCCTTGGTCTCCATCGGAAGCACAATGACACCGCCAAGCAACTTCTGAATCAAGTCACCCTGGCCGGCAAGTCGAATCCCATGGCTGATGAGGATTTGGAGGAAGCCAATAGGGTGATGGAGCAACAGCGGAGCATAATCGGTCAGTTGAGGGAGCGAATTAGCGATTTGGAGAATCGTCCTTTATCGGGCGGAGCTAATGGGAGCCGCAATGGTCATCTTCCTCCGCTTGGTGACATGGTAACAGCGGCGAGTTAATTAATTCAACAGTGTACATTTGAACTTCTGTGAAAACAAAACAATATTATTCTCCTAACATAAAATTGTTTAAATAGGTAAGCATAAGCTTGCTTTAATGCAACAATGGATTTGAATCAATAGATTTTGAGATTAAGAAACAACAGATACAAAATTCGTTTCTATCGTTTATTGTCTAATATCAGTAGCAACAAGTTGATACTCTGTATAAAACGGGGTGGATTTCTGGGACACATACTAGCCTTCTTAGGAAGGTCATATATCAAAACCTACATCACCTATTAGATACAGTTTTCGGCAGAGTGGACGTTTCAACATGTAAGTACTACAACATATGTGAAAATGAGGGTATCGCTTTACTTGCATCATAGAATCTTTTTTGGTTAATCCTTGGTTTCAGGCACTTTTGAAAAACTCAATTTTAACTTTGAGGCAGTATATTTTTAAAACTACAAATCCGATTTTAACATATAATACCTTTTTTGGAAAGGGCCATTTGATATCTAATATACTGTCAAAGGTATTCTGTGGTTTTAAATGTTTTATGGTAAAATGTTGCAAATTATAACCCTTCTATTATAAAAATTGCTTTTAGTCGGACACCGCTTATGGCCAAAACAAAATCTTGATTTTGCCAAAATTACACTTTTTGGTAGGTAATTAATCAGGGACAATCCCTTTATATATTTCGTTAAACTTGCACTTTGTCTTTAGGTATTTTGTTAAAAAGGTCAAAAGAACCCAAAAATGTGAATTTAATCATGATGCAAAA
The DNA here is from genome assembly GCA_034780595.1 of Parotoplana pacifica. Taxonomy (NCBI): domain Eukaryota; kingdom Metazoa; phylum Platyhelminthes; order Proseriata; family Otoplanidae; genus Parotoplana; species Parotoplana pacifica. The sequence goes on along the minus strand of JAUYWI010069222.1, from coordinate 3,565 downwards.
TTGTTTAAACCAGAATGAATTTAAATCATGGTAAAAATATACTTGACCGAAATTAGAATATTAAACATGTAAAATATAAATTTGTGAAAATTGATTCTTTGTTTGATTGATTTTTTCTAACAAACAGGCACTCATCCCTCTGAATAACAGTATTCTTTTCGAGTAAATTAAATCTATCGAACGCATTTTAAGGATATAATTGATGAATTTGACAATTTAAAAGAGTTTTATAATCTACAGAATTTCATCTATCTATATTTTGAAAAATTAGCATCTACTGCATCTATGTACTGCTCTTTTTTAAAAACAAAGCAGACTCCTTTTTAAATAAAGAAACATGTAGTCAGTCTAGCGCATAGAGATATATAAATTTGCATTTCTATGAGTCAGACATATTCTATGTTGCAACCTGACGAAACAAAACAGACAAATGTTTTTAATACACGTCAATATTTTTGTCTTCATTTAAAAAGTATATGATTACATAAAAATCATGGACACATTTGCTCTTAGATATATTTTACCGATTTTAACAATAATAAGTACCAATAATAATACCTATATAAATTCAAATAAATGAAACAATTTATTGTGATGTAATAATTAGGACTGGTATGTGCTTAAACAAATGCCCGAAAGTATGCATACTTCTACTGTATTGCTATGTTTTGATTTGGATTGGCTTTCTAAATCAAATTAAATGAAAACAATTTATTGTAAAAAAAACAATGGAAACAAGAGAAAGTAAAAAAAATACAAAGGATAAATTGGTACCTAATGGATGACCAAAGCAAAAAAAGAATGGAAACAAGATTTTGTATGTGTTTAGTATATTTGATATGTTAAAGTTAGCTTAACAGATAGGTACATCAATACCTACATACATAAAAAGTGAAAAACTCTGATGTTATTAAATTATAAGTATACCTTCTCATTTCAGTGAATATATTAGGTATGTACACCCCTGGATTTAGTTTCATTTAAATATTATTGGTCAAACAAAATAGCTCTAGAAATCCATGACACCAACTTTATTGGTACCTAAATATTTCCTTTTTTCATATTACGGATCTACCAATCTTTAATAAATATACAAAACACATACAAAATATTGTTTCCGTTCATTTTTTGTCTTTGGTCATCGATTTGGTACCAATTCATGCATTTCTTTTAAAAACATTGTTTTGTTTTTTTAACTTTTTCTTGTAAAACATAGCCACCAATGTTTTTTTTCAATAAACTAATTGAGAGCATGGACAAAATATGTATGTAATTTGAATTGGTAAAGTAATGTGAAATCGTAATTTTATTGGTAAACTTTCTTCGTTTTCGTGAATGTTTTGTTGTTTCTAACTTTATTTTTATTTGTATTCACATATTTGGTAACGTCAAATGCAGCAGTATCCGTGGTGGTAGACAACTGCAAATTCCGAATGTCATTTTTAATTAGTTAGATGCTTATTTGTTCATCATTTGAGGTGTGCAGCGTTAGAGAGACAATATGTGTTTCCCATTTTGGCAGAGGCTCAATTTTCATAATGTGCATAAAATGTTTAAAATAGTAATTTTTAATAATTTGATCATTGAATATTTAAAAAATCACAACTTTCAAGAAAATGTGTGACTGGACCTGATATGGATGTACAGTAAACCATCGATTATTCGTCACATTTGTCTGGAATGGAGTTCCCTTCATTATAAGTGGCAATTTCGGGTCATCCCGGAGCTTGGTGGATAATCGAGGGTTTACTGTACTTGTATTTTGTAATCAGGAACATCCAGATGACCTTGGACTCACGATGTTAATAAGATTTTGTAACAAACAGTTGCCTCAAATGTAGAGTTTGTATTAACTTACAAAATCTATAAAATTAATTTTCATCGGCTGGTTGAAGTGCTTATCCAGTCCTTAAATTCAATAAATTAAAAAACACATAATACATTTGTAGTTCAAAACTAACTTATTCTATTATAAATATACTTGTAGTAATTTAGTTTTACAAAAATGCTTTTCGTTACATGGACAGATTTAGAATTTTTTGACAAGATGGATGGAAATGTACGCCATAACTACATTGAATTTATTTTACTTAAAATTGAAATTGTGCATTTTCTATTATATAGCTACGAACAAATTTACTTCCATAGTTTACTAATAAAATTAAATATGGCCGTTATAGAATGGGCTAGCCCCCCTACCTACACAACGTATTATAATTTTTATATTCAAAGTCAGAATTAATAATCTTCAATTTAAAAGTGTTTTCCGTGTTTATCAAATTCATGTCTGTCAGTTGTTTATAATGATTCCCTTTGTATTCAAAAATTCAGTTTTTGAAATAAAACAATCGTTTCGTCTTTCAGGAAACTTTTAATGTTCATAATTTTTAGTAATAATATGAAATAGATACGATTTATTCATTTTATATAAATCAATCTAGATTTCTATTACTTATTATTTCGTGATGTGGTTTCATGTATTTTGCCTACGAAGACACTCAATACCTACCAACTTTGTTTCTACACTTGGTATATTTCTGATTGTTTTTTCTGGATTTCTCTGTGTATACTTACTTTATAAGATCCCATTTATTTTTAAACTACCTATACATTATTAAACATTTGTATTAAACAATTGTAACAATTTTGCTGATATAATTATCAACTTATCTAAATAAACAATTTTTCATTAAATCATTAGTTTTAAATTATATGAGAAATAAATCAAGTACGTACATACTTATGTTTTTTAATCAAAATAATCAATTTACTATCTAACCTGGTTTACTATTAATCCAGTCCTTCTAGGGTTGAACCTGGGGAGAAAAAGCAAAATTTAGCTTTTTAATGGAATCTAACCCAGACATATTTATCTCCTAAATACCTAAAAAAATGTTTTTAAATTGCAGTTCCGGGAAGTGCTAAAAAGTTGACTCAAAGAATCCCGATATGTTAATTTCCTATCCCCTAAAAAAATAGATTTTTTTATGTTGATCCAATTAGCCTAAAATTGACAATATTGGCTTCTGATGTCATAAAGTTTTTAAAAAGTGGCATGGCCCTACGTTTATGGGTAATGTGCTTTTCTAAAATATTTGTTATTTTTTGTCAAAATTGGATTAAACACTATATAAGTAAAAAAAACATTTAATATAATGAAAATCCTTTTCATATGATCGGAGGACCATATCATTTTTAAAAGCTTATAACATCATCAGAAGCCAATATTGTAAATTGGATAAAGATATAAAGTACGATTTTTAATGGATAGGAAAATAACTTGGGGATTCTTTGAGTCAAAATTCAAATACTTTCCGGAACTGAACATATGTCTATTAGAATTCATTAAAAATCTGCTAATGCAATTTTTCCAAAGTTGATCGTATTTCGAGCCAGAAGGACTGGACTATACAGACAAATAAAATCCCAAGATAGGTAAGTAGGTGCATATAATTATACCTATCTAGCTATTGGCATTGGGGGATGGTAGAAAGGAAAAAAGAATGGAGGGGAAGAAAAAGGGATGGGGAAAGAAGAAAAGGGGAGGGGTAGAAAAAAAGAGGGG
>JAUYWI010069211.1:0-14598 GCA_034780595.1 Parotoplana pacifica | reverse complement strand
TGTATCTGAAGACATATTTTCTACTTTTCTTTATCAATAACCAGATACGCGCGACCCTATTACATCATGCTATCCAATAAATATTTAGTGTTTTGACCAAAAACAGATGTTGTTATAAAAGGTCATAAATAAATTAAAATGAGTCTTATTTTCATCTACTTTAGCGAGGAAGATGAAAAGAAAACTGCAGGTCGTCGAGGTAATCATGGGTTCCCTCCTCTTACTCCAAATGCTGCTCTTCGCGATACCATTTTGTCAAATTTGTTTGATGTCTTATTTTCTGATACTGTTTTATGGACTAGACCACTTATTAGAGAAAGGTTGTGTCATATTTTCCAAGGTAAGTAACTACATGGTGTATGAACTACGAAAAATGTAATATAATGTATATATGTAGGTAGTCTATACTATCTCGTTCTACTGTTATTTGTAATTTAATTGTTTTATCTACTTATAGACCAGTCTAAAACGGTAGATGTTCTTCCCGTAGATAACGAAATCTGTGATGATGCTGATGAAGATGAAGACGATACTATTAGGCCAAACAATATAGCTCATTTGACTTATGGAAGCTTTTCTCGTGCAACCTCTAACCTTAGTGCCTGTTCTTCCATACATCAAGGTGCATCCTTATCTGGTTTATTACAGATATCAAGCAAAACGTTACAGCAACGTGAACGGACCACGTCACAGTAAGTTCATAGTCCATATATGTAGAATTAAATCTTTACTGCAGCAAACATATTAATAAATTAAAATCTGTCAAGCCTTCCACGGTACTAACATCATAGATATAAATATAATCCAACCAAAAGATGTACAAAAATATATGGTTTCAACATAAAAACAGCATCTTTTCAAGATCAAATCAAAATTATATAATCATGTGCATCTTGTTCTGTACCCAGGCTGAAACATAATAAGATGGTCAGTCAAGTTTAGCGATTGAAAGTACTATCTTTTTTATACGAATTCCAAAAATCAAAATCCATGAAACGGTCCAGTCAGAAACGAAAAATGTAAAGTTGTTAAATTGAAAAACAATAACAAGAAATATGGTGCGGGAGTTTTAACCAGTTTTATGTGTACACAACTGTCATTCTTCCCGCCATAATCTAGATATTATTCAAAATGTAAAAGGCTAAATGAGCACTAATTGAATTAAAAAGCAAATCAAAATCAACTTTTGATATGGTGGAATCATTACATTTATACCAACAATACATATTCCTTATACATATAAGAAATGTAAAGGTTGATTGAAGAACCAATATGACAAATAATACCAACATAATTATGTTTATAATAAGAAATATTGTTAGGAAAAACTACATTACTGCAGTTTTTTGTAACTCTACCAGAACTAGTAGGTATTACTAAATCTGTTGATTAAAATATAGGCTGTCCCGTAAAAAATTGCATTTTTATTTCCGAAATATTTATGATATATTTGAGTGCAATGAGTAACATTTAAAACTGTACAAATATTATTTTGAGCAATGACAAAAGTTATTTAGATATAATTACCATCATTTTCAATAATTTTGTTGAGATCGACAATCATTTCCTCCAAAGCTCTCCTCATTCGATGACCGGTGAAATGAGGCAATTGCTCATCCAAAAATGTAACAACATCTTCTCTGCCAGCAAAATTACCAGTTCGGAGTGATTCCAATCTTGCAAAGAGATAGAGATCACAAAGATTAGTGTCAGGCGAGTACGGTGGCTGCTTCACCAACTTGATGAAGTTATCAGTTAGATGAGTGGGGTCTGGCGTTGTCATGAATGATCACCATGTTTTGTCGTTGAATACCACGTAAGTGATCTTCAAAAAAGGTGACCATATTTTTCAGGAAGGTTATATATCTCTCAGATAAACATAACGAACAAATAACCAACAGTTTTAAATGCAAAATGTACTGTTTTAAATGTTACTCATTGCACTCAAATATATCATTAATATTTCGGAAATAAAAAAGCAATTTTTTACGGGACAGCCTATAGTTAATATAGTTTATTTATAGCCCAACTTTTGTAGAACCATTATGAATAGAAAATAAATAAGTCTCATACTAACGTTTTCGTTTATTGATAGTATTATAAGTGATAGAATGTTGTGTAACAATTTGACAATTGTTACAAAATCTATCATTATTAGTTTACTGTCAATATCATGAATTTGTTTAATGGTGTTATTAAAGTGATGATCGCTAGCCAAAAAGGAATAAGAATTGGAGCAAATGTATGTAGTTTCAGAAAGACCATTAAAATTAATAAAATCAATAATATTTTATTAATGATTTTAAGGAAAGCTTCATGAACAACTTGTTGATCTGTAGTATCAAAGAAATCATCATAAGGTTTTAAATAAATTAATAATATCCTTGATAAACAAACCATAGGTCCCTAACCTTTCTTGCACAATTAGGCATCTAACTTTAACAATGTAAGATTTAACATTTGTTTCTTGTATTATTCTTAGAGAGTTAACTGATTCCTTATCTCCAACAACTAATTCATCAGCTAATAATTCTCGTTCTTCCATATCAACTTCACCGTTGCTTACTCAAGGTTCATCATCGCATCATTTACCACAACCTCCAGATCCTCATTCCCCAAACAACTCTTACAACCCAACCAGTCAATCACAAGCTCATCGTCATTCACATCCAGCCATTCGCCACTCATCAGCGTTTGCATACTCCCGACCTTCATCTGGTGTCACTTTTCGTGGCCCTTCGATAGCTCCAACTCCTCCACCTCCTATGTCCTCAAATGGCAGGCCTGTCAGTCGGCCCAGTTCGGTGAAATTAATTTCTCGTGAGTCTTCCAATGTTAGCTTCGGAGCTCGTGCACCTTCAGCAGCCTCCCGTCGTGGTCTTACGATCAGTACAAGATCTGGACGTTTGCTTCCTCTGAAGCAGCAAAGAACGGGGCAATCATTGACTGTGGATCAACAGAGATGTGGACAATCTCCATCTTTAACGCTTCATCATAATACTGCTATTATTTCTTCATCTCATCTTGACCGAATTTATTCTTCAGCATTTGATTCTCCGAATTCCTTTGCGGTAGGAGGCATGCAGCCTCCACATCATCAACCATTTCAATATCGTGTTTCCAGTTCTTCTCCCACACCTCAGTCCAACTCAAGTCTTGGACCATTGCGTGGACGCAGTCTACAGCCCGGTCCACATTTCCATCAGAGCAGTAATCAGCAGTCTCCTCCATCAGATGCCTTAGCGTTGCGTTTGTCTTCATTGCCACCATTGTCATCTAGCACACCGTTTGCAGTTGTTGCGGGTGGTGGTGGTAATAAACAGACGAGTCCCGTTAGTCGAGCTGGTAGTGCTGTACCGCAGTATCATCGAGGACATCATTTGACGTCATACGCGACATCGAATAACCCTACAGTGAATAACAATCAGATTCAGCGTGCTCCCCCCGATCGCCCTTCGACAACACAAGGATTCAGAGTAAGTTTGTTTTCAATGATTGCACACATTTAAATTAATGCAGATAGGTTATATTTGATAAGTTCTTTGTTCTTTGCTCATGAAACCCTTCAATCAAGGACGTAGATCATTATTTTAAAATTCATACAGTAGCTATATATTTGCTTGAGATTTTTGTGTATGAAAAACATTTACACCAATATTCAGATTCTGTTGACTTCCATATTTCTACATAAGCTACATCAAGTTCACCCAAATTTGTATCATGAAATAACACCCAGGTATCTTCATTTCTTTTATTAGTGAGGTATAATATATATGTATAATATATATGTATTAACATTAATTTAAAAATACATTCTTCTGGGGGCATTATTAATAATTTTTAATATTAACTGTTAGAAATTATTATTTCAATATATTTTGAACCCTGTTGAAGTCAGTTTGATAAAAAAAAATTAAATGACTACGGGACAAGAATATCAATATTGTGTTTTCAAAATTAAACATTGTAGCATAACTTGGAATAAAATCATAAATTTTATAATAACGTAGTTAGCTTTTGTCTATATTACATGTGTAGTTTGCTTGATATTTCTCAGTCTGATGCTACATTGACAACTCGGCGTAGTTCTACACCCCTCAGTCTACGTTCATGTTCAGTGTTGTTGAGTTTGGGAATCCATGGAAATTCTATTGGTAATCAAAGTGCACCTTCAACTGGTGGATTAGATGTTAAAAGCAGCAAAGATTTACCAATAAAACGATCTGGTACGGGTACTTGGGGTAAGTGAAAATGTATGAATATATTTTGCATTTGAAAAAGATTGCAGTAACTTGTGTTTTTCGTCTATAACCACTTGAACCTCTTGCATTCTTAATGCAGCAGCAGACACTTGTTATTGCTGACATTTAGCTTTTCCAAAGATATTTTCGAATTTAGGAAGCTAATGCACACCAAATATTCCCAAAGCAATGTTGTATATCTTTCAATTTAAATATACGCATAGATATATACGTTCAATAGTTAGGGGTCAGTCTATTTACTTGTAAAATGTTATTTTTCACAATTTTCTAAACATCCGTAACATAATTGTTAAATAAAATGTATCTCTCACGTAGCACTGATAAAGATTTCTTAAAGTATTGACAATATAATTTTATATATTTAAAATCTATATTTTTGATCACTTCTTAGGTTTTAAAATGATTGTATGTATTTTTTAGGAATATACCCGTCCTCCCATTCCTTGAATAATCCATATCGTCCAAGCAAACCGTCAAATTCATTTATAAGATAAATCCTGCTGTCTTCAATATACATAGGTAATGTTAATTTGAAGACAAACGTTTCATATATTCTCTAAAAGTACCATTCTGAAAGTAGGGAAGATGATAATTTGGACCGTCAACTAGTGCATTCTGTTCTAGATTTTTAATTGTTATGTTCTTTAGAACAGTAATCGTAATCACATTTTATTTAATTTAGTATGCAATATAATAATGTAGTTAAGTTTATATTTATTTGACTTGTCTCGAATTTAAACTGATTAGTGTCAATTAAATGAATGTTATTTTCATAAATTATCATTTAATTATAATGTCGAATAATAATTTAAGTAGTAGGTACCTACTTACACTAAAAAATATATATCTTGTTGACCAAATACTTGAACTGAAGAAACTGTTACAAGATTTTATAAATATTATATTTGAAACAGTTTCTTCTGCTAAACAATTTAGAGATAAAAACTAACTCTGTAGAATACTGACGATAACCAGTGAAATGCGTATAGTCAAATTTTATACTTTTAATTCTAATGAATTTTAATTTTAAACCTACAAGTCTTATAAACGCAATAGCGATTGTTTTCATCTCTAACTATCATACTATTAAAATCAATATTCAATTGTTTATCTAAATCGTTGTCAATTTTATATTTTTAATAAAAAAGAGACATATCTAAGTATTTGTATAAAATGTTGAATGTCTTACATAAAAGGACACTTTCAATGGTTCAAACTTATTTAGTTATTTTGGTATTTAATGCAATTTCATTTTTAATCATTTCTAGGTTCGTTATAGAACTGACAGTTACTATAGTTTTGAGGTAATAATTATTTTTTTCATTATACACATATTTGATGAGTGATATCCAGAACCAGTCAAAATACACACTTTTTGTTCTACCCTTTGGTGCTATGGCATCACCACCTATTATGCGCGGAAGAGTTATCTAAATTTTATAAACAATAAAAAATGCCGCCTAAAAAATTAATCAATGTATTGAAAAAATAACAGGTGAACGTTTTTATTTACTGTTCAACCCAATATTCATGCTAATTTTCAGATATACTCGTACTTGTATGTATATATTAGACTTTATTCATTTGTAATCGAGACTCATTGAAAGTGTTTCTTTAAAATAATAGCTTAACATTTTCTATTAGAAGTTTATTGACTATTGTTTGATTATACTCAGTGTACTTTCTTGATCTAATATAATATTGAACCACCCACTTATCATTAAGGTGTTTACAAACATCTTAAAACAATCTAAATTTACTGAGATTATTTTTGTATTGGATAAATGTATGTATTGATTTATTTTTGTTTGTACATTACTTCAATATTATGCTCAGGGTACCATATATTATATCATTAAGTAGAACTATTTTCGTTACTTATATTCATATTTGTTTTAATCTTGAAATTTTAAGAAATAAAGAATTTATAGGTGTTGATATTATTTTCCTAAAAGCTTTTAGAAGTCGTATTATCTAATATTGTCATACTCAATGCTCATGTATAAAGTTGAATTTTTGGACATATTGAGCAAGCAACATTGTGATTTTGCGAGAAAATAATTACGCTCTCCCAGATAATGATATCCAACCATTCTCACAATACCAAACTGTTTGGTGCAATTATATTGAAAATAATTGAATTTATCTACATAATATATCATTTTTATTCTATTACTTACTTATATTAGCTATATTACCTACAATGTATATTTGAAAACTATTTTCTATATAGTGAAGATTATGGAAGTGCAAAGCTACATTTACAATTAGCGAGAAAACTTTGAGTAATATGTAATACAAGAATATCTCGAGACTAAATAAAAATTCTCCCTAAAATTTGGTTGGATTGGAATCTAACTCGATAATGTTTCTGTAAAACATTTGTTTTATAGCCTTTGTACTAGAAGTGTTATTGAGGATACAATTGTCACTAACAAGTATCGAGTGTATTGAAATAAAATTAGACAAAAAAACAGATTTTCAGGTGCTGCAAAAGGTATTGGGTTTGCCATCTTTTTCTGGACCCAAATGGCGAACCTCTGTAACCTATCACAGAACTCAAGTTTGGAAAATTGTTAAATATATAAGAATATGAGCCTTTCTCAAGCTATACATGGCATGGGTTTGCCGCATCGTCCCAGGCGTAAAGGCTGGTTAGTGTTCAATATGTACTAATTTTAAATAGGTAAATTGGACTTAGTTAATTTTTTAACCCTTGGTGGATAGGTAATATTTTCACATAGGCCGCGGATAAAGGCGGGGAGTGCCCACCCCTAGGATTTCATACTGAAATTGGAACACAGATACTTTAAAAAGATTCATTGTCATAAACTTATTTGAAAAAAAAATCGATAAGGGCCTAGTTAGGGGCCGAGGACGTCATCAGGTTAAGATATTAATGTTTGTCCGATTTGCTTCAAATTTGGTGTAAAGGTCTACTAGACACTCACTAACAGAAATCCATAATGTATTCTTGATGTTGATTATTGAGTGTGGCAACAAAAAATCTAAATTTATGACCAAAATCATTTAAACGGCTGTAAAATCTAAACGAATTAACCTATTTTGTTCAAATATGAGATTCAGAATTAGGAAGCCATTAGATATAATGTATTAGAAACTTAGATCACTTTTATGTTTGCTGATCTATGAGGCCCAGTATACTGGGGCAGATCCGTAAAAATTGATATATTTAAAAAAGTGAAATAATTCATATATAAATGGCTGTGTTTTATTATAAATTTCTAGGTCATTTTATAGTGGTTTTGGAAAATCCAAATAAAACATCCTATCTTGCTCAAATATGAGATTCAGAATTATGTTTACTGGGGGAGATCCATAAAAATTATTCTAAAAAGGGCTCTCTTTCATTTAAAATAGTTTATTATTAGTTTGTAGGTCATTTATTGCGGCTTAGGAATGATTTCCTGCCCTGAATGTTTTTAATGTGTTGGTGGGTCTGGTCCCACAATCAGTGCACCTAAATTTCTAACTTTGGATAAAGCTTTGACCTTTTTTATAGTCTTATGTAAATAGGATATTTTTCATTTCCAATAAACAGTTACTACACTCGTATAATATATTTAAAGTTACACAATATAGAAAACGTTGAATACTTAACATGGATTGTCTTTCATTGGAAATTTATGATACATGATTCTTAAGATACCAGTTGTAAGTTTTTTTTATTGGGAATACCAAGTAGTAACAAAACCAATATCTAATTTTGGTGGGCTTATTATGTAGTATATTTTTCAATCAATATTGTAGAATTTATTGTTATTATGGTGTATTACATATACTCGTACATATAATATTTTCAAAAATAAATTAATTATAGGGTGTCTAAAAAGGTGTTTTAATTTTATGAAGTTTAAGGGGGGGAGCAAATTTGTGTTTACGGTCTATGATTAATCAGTTAATCAGGGTTATGACAATCCTAGAATAATAAATATATATTAATGACGATTCTATGATGATAATAATATACAGACAGATAACTAACGGTATGCAGGACAAAACTAATATCTATGACCATGCATATAGAGATCATCGATTTTCAAAAACAACATGCATTAATTGTTAACTATTTTTTCGCGTTAGTTACTTAAGCGTTGAATAAAATCTATGCGAGACCATCCAGTAAGTAAAGGACACATTTAGTATAACTGAATACCAAGATTTTTGAAAAAAATCAATAGGACACTATTTAAAAATGATACCAAATCTAGTTTTATTTTTATGGCCATAGACTATGCAATTTCGGATGTTCATGTAATTTATATAAATTCAGAAATTGAGGTCTACTGAATGGTGTTTGAACCATATTATGTTATCTGTAGGCCTGATCCCAAACAGTTAATCTCATACTCATCAGTGACTTTAATTAAGCGCTAATATGAAATTTTCATAAAATTCTATTATAGTGACAGTGTTCAATAAAAAGAACAGTAAAGTTATCTGTTGCAAACCACTTTGGATCATTAACTTGCCAACAAAAAACATTTATGAACCATTGTCGAGAATGTTTTCTAAAAAAACGATAAAAGGGCAGCCGATTTAACCTTCCATTGGTCGAGTGTTTTATTATATGCGGCTAGATTCTAGTTTATGAAAGCCCTTGCTTTCCGGGAGGGGGGCTGGTTCTGATGTCCTTTGTAGAGTGTACATCATTGCCTTGAGTACGCTGTCGGAGCCTGGATGCCTATTAATGCCCTTTCTTACCTGTTATGCGTGCTTGAGTCACACTAGTTTCCTTACTGAAACGAACACGATTGATCTCCTTCGTGAAGCTTATCTTGTTCCGCTGATCAATAGAGGTGATTTGAAAGGTGCGACCCTCTGTGGCAAGGATGTCAGGAGACAAGGCAGACCCTTGTTTTGGGTTGCTATGAGGGTCTACAAGAAAGGGCTGGCTTGGTATTAGTCACTCCGAACATCGGAATCCTCACCGACGATAAATTCGCTATCAACTCTCTTCAGAGTGGGCTCCAAACCATCAACAACCTCTGAAAGAAAATTCGTAAAATGAAAAGCCCTACTATCCTTTCCAGTAGATTCCCTCTCATTGCGACATTCCGGGGAATGAGCTTGCAGATGACAGTGCTACCATATGGACCAGCTGATGCCTAGATATCAGCAACAACATCGTTACCCAATCTACATGTTCGAGATTTCACACGAAGAGATGCTTATCTTGGCGTCGTCGAATCGTCACAAGCAACTATTTTTGGCAAGGAGGGGTAGTCAACCGGTCTAATACCTCTTCATTCTTCTTATTAGGGCCGCCTTAGTTATGGAGCTAAACCCCGGGCCTAGCAAATGTTTTGCCTGTCAAAAGACTATTGCCAGGAATATCGTGCCTATCATCTGTAGCAAATGCACCAATGTCTGGCATGGGAGCTGCACTAAGTTGAAGAGAAAAATGGTATTTGGACTTGCCAAACTTGTGGTAAAGCCAATGACAACATCAACCCAGACCCGGCGGCCGAAGAATGGAAACGAGAGAAAGCTAAAGCTAGTTTGGTTTGTGTTGTCTGCGACCATCTCATTCTGGTGGGAAAATAATCTCATCTGCTGCCAAGGGTTATAATCTAATCAAAAAAGGAGCAATGCATCCAGAAATGCCATTATTGGCATCATGAGAGAAGACTGTTAGACTTTTGATAGTTGTATGGCGGGTAAAAAGTTGAATACAACAAGGAAGAAGCTGCAGAAAGTGATGTCCGATCACTAAAGGAAGATCTGAGGAAGTGCGACAGAAAAAGGCGTATGCATTCTTCAATGGAACCCCTAGATTCCTCAACAGAAAAATGAATCTTCTTTTAAAAGTCAACACTTGGAACATCGGCGTGATTTTAATCCAAGAGGCTAAACTCCTTAGTAACTACAGTACTTCCCAGCTTAGAGGTTATACCACCATTCATCAGAAAATAGAGATGTCTGTTTTGTGTTGTTTTTGAAGGTGATTGAGGTATTTGGATGTTTTTGTTAAGAGTTGTTAATAATGTGCCTTATGGTGTTCCAAAGAGTTTTTGATGCTGATCTGTAATCCAATGTACTGACATGGTTATGCCATTTATCTTTTTTTATGGCTGTTTATGACCTGTGTTATCTCAGTGTTAATTTTGGTGATGACTGGTTATTTAGTTGGATCTGTTGTTCATAATTTGTTTGTCCCTAACCTGAATTAAGTGTTAATTTCCTCATTCATAGTTGGAGTGAAATGTTTGATGTTGCCTTTAGGAATATTTTGTTTAGCTGCTATTTGAATTGCATGACGAAACATAATTTCTCCTTGGTGGGGATGTAGATTAGCATTTGCTAGTGGGGATATTAGTTGTTCTAAGTCTGCTGTGAAGCTTGCCCAGTTTGCTTTGTGAAAGTTGATGTATGTATACTTGGTTGAATTTGATTTATTTGTGCTTATTATATCTTTCAGTGAAATATGAATTGTGATTGGTAAGTGATCTGAGTTAAGTGTGGTGTACCAAGTAGCACAAAGGGCAATATCTGCTGTAGCCAATGATATTCAGGTGAAGTAGGTTCATGGTTTTTGAGCATTCTTGTGTGGGTATTTGTATTGATTGACTAGAAGTTTGAATTTGTAATTTGATCTGCTAAGTTGAACCCTCTGTTATTGAAAATTGAGGAATGCTAGAGAGGATCATGGGCATTGAAATCTACAAGAATTAATGTTGTTTGTGGTATTTTGCAGAACTGTGTTTAAATTTGGTGTGAAATTTTTTGGGCATCAAGATTCTGGGGGAATGTAGATATTGTGAATATTTGTTGTCTGTGTTTCAAGAGGAGGGGCAGAATGTGAAAGGGATGTGTATTTGATGGAGGTTAGAATGAATGTCAGAAGCCTTCCACCGGATTTGGTGTCTCTATCTTGTCTGAGTGTTGTATAGTTTGGTATGACTCTTGGATGCAAGCTATATGTATTTGATCTGTATGTAGGTTAGTCCGAAAAAATGCACAAACAAAAAATATATCTGAATTTTACAGAAAAATACATGTAGGTAGTTCAAACATAATTACCATTTTTATCACTAACTACAATAGAATATGACAGTGGACATGATATATAATATTATTTCAGCAAATTGATTTTTTTCTACCTATAAAAAACGAATTTCTTTTGGACTGACCCAATAAAATAGTTTTAATCTACATCTACATATATTAATAAAATCTAAATATATACTTTATACTACATACCTAGTATGTAAAATAATTAGGTACTTAATTAACTCTAATAAATTTTATTACATTTTCAGTTTAAATAATGATGATTACCTTCAACTGCCAACAAAGTTGCGCAAGACAAAAAGCCTTGTCGTGCAGCTAAATGCAAAGCTGTAAAACCATCAAAGTTTTCACGATCAATGTCCATTCCTAAACGTCGAAAGCAAGCTATTAATATGCCCAAACCTACGTCATTTCCAACCATAGCGCAATACATCAAAGGTGTTATATCTAACAAAAGAACAATATTTAGTCAATTATTGAAAAGACTTAAGAATGTGATAAATAGAAAACCTAGTTTCCAAAGTACATAATTTAGTTTTGTGTCTATGAAAGAACGTTTCCTGATTAGAGGACATTATTAAAGTTTAGTAGATTACACTATTTTTAGATATTTATGCACTCTAGTACATAAGACGGGGGGCCACCCCCTACTCTAGGATTTCATCTTCTTCTTCTGAGGCTGCTCCACGGAATCACAGATTCCATATTGGCGATCTTTCCAATTTTGGAAGAAAGAGGAGCCAATGTCACCAGCAGCTGTTTTGATGTTTTCTGGGGTGCTGTCTTTCTAGTAGATGGTAGCGCCGGCTCCTGCATTGTTTCCATGTTCTTTGACACTACCGTCACTCCAGGCTTCAACAGTAAGAGTGGGGAGGTTGGATATGAGGTTATCTGCAGCCTTTTTTCTCGCCTTTTGGTTGGCTGTTCGGGCTTCAAGGTGGATGTGAAGGGTTGCAGTTATACAAGGTGGATCAGAAGTGATGGTCGATACCAGCATCCTTGGCTGTTGCTGTTGTGTATCGATTTAAGTCGCTGGGGGTATTGGAGCATACTCAGTTCCTTGTTGGGATAGTAGTTCACGCAAGGCTTCTCTCTAAGGGTGGCTGCCAGTTGAGTTATTTGCCATGGATCTTGATAGGGATGATGTCTGCTTTGTTGAGTAGACCGTCACAAGAGGTTGATTTCGTACAGTTAGTGATTACTCTGGCAGCAGCATTTTGGATTCAGTCGAGACGGTCGATGAAAGATTGACCAAACGAAGGCAACCAAACTCCACCGGCGTATTCTAAGCTAGAACGAATGCGGGTGAGGTAGAGACTTCTTCAGGTGTCAAGGTCACAACCCCAAGGCAGTTGTTTGATTTTAGGTCGGGTTGTTGCAACCTTCTTGTTGACATGGTTGGTAAACTGAGTCAATCTGTCAAAAGTTACACCAAGGAAGCAAGGATTGTTTGTCGCTGAGGTTTGGGTGCCGTTGATGTTGATGGAGATACAGGCGTCTCCCGGGTCGGTGCAAATGGCACAGATTTCAGTTTTTTCGGGACCCAGGCGGCATTTCCATTTTTCAGCCCATGTGCTAATGGCATCAGCTTTTTTGGGTGTTTTGTTGCACTTCTTGGAGGTTACAACCAGAGGCTAGGACAGCAAGGTCATCTGCGAAGAGCGACACGATGATTCCCAGGATTTTGTTTAGATCAGTTGGAAAATCGTTAATATAGGTGAGGAATAAGAGAGGTAAGAGACTAGAGCCCTGAGGCAGACCGTGGCGGAAGAGTTTGAAGTTACTGGGAATGTTGTTGATGAGAACCCGGCAGTGTCTTCCTAAGAGAAAGTTGGCTAACCAGTTGATTGCGCAGTTTCCGACGTTCATTTGTTGAAGTTTGAGGCAGAGAACTTTACGCCAGACACGATCAGAGGCTCGACTACAATCAAAAAGCAGTTTGGCGGGCCTTGTTGTTGGCGTGGTTCCATTGGTTTCGGGTTTTTAGCGCAAAATTCTTTCTAGTTTCTCATCTAGCGGTATCTGCTGCTTCGACTACGTCGTTCCACCTCTGCGTTTTCCTTTGGGAATGTGCTTTTTGGCTGCTTCCAGGATAGCGTCGTGAATTGTTTTGGATTTGGAATTGACACTTTTACAGGTGTTCCAATTGGACAGCTTTGTATCAATATAGTTTTGGAATTTGGTCCAGTGTGCTAGGATTTCATACTTCCCGTAGATGGATTGGGCTGAAATTTAGAACACAGTTATCTTGTAAACATTTATCAGAATATTTTAAAGCTATCAATATGGGGGCCGATGCCGTCATCAGGTCTAAAATTTAAAGTTTGTCCAATTTACTTAAAATTTGGTTTGTAGGTCCACTAGGGAATCATATAAATCCATAAATATTCTTTTGCAAAAACGACATTTTTGTCAAAATCACTTAACCCTTATCCATGTGTACATGGGTATGTACATGGGTACATTTTGTACCTTTTGACGTTTCAAGGTGTTACTACATATTATTTTCAAATAGAGAGATCATTATTATTTTAGAGGACGATGTACAAATATGACTAAGGTATACTGTGTCAAAAAATCAGCCAGATATTACTTCTCGTTTCTGAGCTACACAATGTTGACCCCCTTTCTATATAAGTGGGTACATTTTCTACCTATAACAATTCATTATATTTTTCTTCGATTATAGACTGTTTCATGCTCAATAATTACTTGAATAAACACTGTTAACTTATTTGAATAAACCTACATACATTCATACATACATATACATGCCTATACACGCAGCTGTATATAAAATACCTCTAATTCCTAAGAAACGTCAAAATTGAAATTTAGAATTAGAAAGATACCAGAAGGTAGGTAGGTCCAAATTGATATTTTTCAAAAGTGGATTTCATCACAAATAAATTGTTCTAGATTAATTAAAATAGTATATTATTAGTTTCCAGGTCATTTCTAGTGGTTTTGGAATTATTTTATACACTAAAATTAAATTTGAAAAAAAAATATTTGTAACGCATGAACAGGGTCCGGTTCAACTTCTGAGTGGTCCCCATTAGGTCCTTCTTTGGCAAACATTTTGTAGCTCATTTATAAAAAAACTAGCAACAACATTCATTTTCTCCTAAAGTATACAGGGTGAATTTTAAGTAACGCCCGATTTTAAACTAAAAATAGAGCAATGACATTTTAAATCAATGACATTTAAACTAAAAATAGATCAATGACATTTTAAACTAAAGATAGAGCAATAAAAACGTATAAAAAGATGTTGATGACTTAAACTTTTATTCATTCA
>JAUYWI010069200.1:0-14598 GCA_034780595.1 Parotoplana pacifica | reverse complement strand
AGTGGCAGTTAACAATGGATTAATAATAGATGCCTAATAAAAATATATGTATATAATAAATACAAATAAGTAGAACAAAAATAAGTACAATATAAATACAATATATACATTTTTTAATATAACAGAACAGAACAAAAAACAGTAACAAACACCAAAAATAGGCAGAGAAGAGAGCACAGTATCAAACAGCAAAAATAGCCAGAGAACAAAACACATGTGATAGGATAACTGACTCTTTGCTGCCTGAAAAGTGAAGAAAGTATTAGATTCAACTTATCTAAAATATAAATATCATTTTCCAATTTTAATTTCCATACAAAATAAGCAAAAAGTCTATGTCCATATAATAAACATCCAGGAGTATCAAATCTACATAAATTTGAGCAGAACTCTGTTTTTATGTAACCTTTAAAAAATTATTTGGATAGGTACCTATAAAAAATACAATTTTAATATTTAAATCTGGGCATCTGATATCTAGAGTAAATTAATAAGTACAATATATACATATATTTTTTAATGTAACAGAACAGAACTAAAAACAGTAACAAACACCAAAATTAGCCAGAGAACAGAACACATGTGATAGGATAACTGACCATTTGCTGCCTGAAAAGTGAAGAAAGTATTAGATTCAACTTATCTAAAATATAAACATCATATTCACAGAGTGAAGTATTGATAACATTTGCTCTCTGTTGGCCAAACATGAATATTTTATACTGATATAAAATTATTCACTACTAATAAGTGGAATATATTTTTATATCAGAATTTAAAAAAAATTCTTATAAATTTACTCTAGATTTAAAAAAAATACTTTCAAGCTCATCAGATGCCCAAAAAAGTGTCTATGGCCTGATTTTAATATTAAAATTAATCATGTAATTAAAAAAAAATATTTTTAAAGGTTACATGTAGAACAGAATTCTGCTCAAATTTATCTAAGTTTATGTAAAATTTACTTTAGATTTTTAAAAAATACTTTCAAGCTCATCAGATGTCCAGAAAATAGTACCTACTATAAAAAAATAAAATTAATTTTCTGGGCATCTGATGAGCTTGAAAGTATTTTTTTGAAATCTAGAGTAAATTTATGAGTTTTTAAAAAAAAAACTGATATAAAAATATATACTACTTATTAGTAGTGATAATTTTATATCAGTATAAAATATTCATGTTTGGCCAACAGAGAGTAAATGTTAGCAATACTTCACTCAGTGAATATGAAACAAATAGGTTGAGTACTTTGGATGTTATGCCAGATTCAATATTGGACCTACCATCAAAATCACAAAATGGATGTGGGATTTTTAAGAAAATGGCTGAAATTGGAAAAATCTTAAAATTATCATAACTGTTGAACCACTCAACCAAATTAAAAAAACTGAAGTGATTTGAACTCAGGATGAAGAGACCTAACTTTCTGTAGAACATTTTTGTTTAAAGAACACAAATAAAAAAGTCATTTTTTCTCATTGACATGCCTAGTCTAAGTCATGAACTTCACCTAAGACTAAGTTAGTCCTTAGTTCTAACATATAATATGCTCTTGATCTTGTTCTTGTTCTTGGATAGGTGATTTAAATTTCATATTTGAAATTCAAATACAATTTAGACTCAATGTCTAATTTTTTTTATAGATTTGTTATTGATAATCTATGTACAGTAGTATACTTTTTAATCAAACATTTTTATTTATCATAAAATCTCCTCCACAACATTCAGCAAAACTAGTACAATATTGATCACTAGAACCAGCTTAGATGCTATAAAACACTTATAGGTAATTCCATGACAGGACAACAGAGGTTATGTGGCACTATCTTTTTCATTTTTTTCTAGGTGTTTGTTACAATAAGAAACTAAGATTCCTTATTTTTTTGAAAAATTTCTTTTGGTTCAAAATTTACAGCCAATCAACATTTGATCCATATATTACAATTTATTCCAAATACAAGTTTTATTCAATTCAGGAGATTTAGTGCTAATATTCCCCTTGACCTCATTTCTTCCACTAGGAGGCATATGTGACATGTTTGAGGCTTGGTATAAATGTTATAGCCTCTAAACCAAATCTCTTGCTAAATCTCCAACTGAATCTCTCACTGAATATGCTTCTAAATACAGGGTTCATACTGAATCCTTGAAACCCTCAAAAACCCTAGAAAATTTGTCATTGACTTTTGATACACTCAATAACACTAGAAAATTTGTCATTGACTTTTGATACCCTCAATAACCCTAGAAAATCTATTCATTCTATAAATAACTCTTATATTGTTTAAAAATAGCCTCTGACATTGTATGTCGACCTCATGTGGCTTTGAAAAAAAATTTTTTTTTTAGATTGGATACATTTTCCTATTACTTTAGTGGCTCATATCACATTTAAAGTAACTATACTGCTTGCCTTTAGAGATATTGACTGTTTATATATACACATGTTTTATAATTAAGTTTACTGTATTTTTTTATTAGATAGTTATTTATAATTACATATTATTTAAAATGTACATTAAATGTAAAACGAGATGATATTTTTCACTGCCAAGAGGTGATATCATTTTTTCTAATTTAGCTTACAAGTCTAAAGTTTAGGCAGTAATCAATGGTCTAGCATAGATTTTGTTTCATTCAAAATAGTGTATGCTTTTATTGTCTACATTAACAACACCTTCACAAATGTGTTTTGTAGGTAAGCTCTCATTGGCTATTAAAAATACATCTTCAGAATTCCATAAAATCATAAAATTGTTATGAAAAAAACTATCATCTATTTTGTTATTTAGTGTGTATATATATGGTATATATTTTAGATTTAAACAATATGGCTTCAATTAAAGTTGCTATAAGATGTCGTCCATTTAATGCAAAAGAATTGGATTCTGAAGCTCAGTCTATTATTAGAATGCATGATAATATTACTCTTATAACAAATCCACGACCTTCAGAACCAAGTTTATCTAATTTCATTAACAAGGACAAATCAAAGGAAGTTACAAAGCAATTTTCATTTGACTTTTGCTATTCAGCTTCAAATACCACCCAAGCCCAAGTTTATTCAGATTTGGGTAAAAATGCAATATCAGCAGCATATGATGGTTTCAATGTGTGTATTTTTGCATATGGACAAACAGGAAGTGGAAAGACATATAGTATGATGGGAACAGAGGTAAAGTTTGATATATAAATTATGGCTGTTTGTGCCATACACCTATTTGCTATTTATGATAAATTAGAAATAAATGTATTAAAATACTTACATATGTATATTTGCTAGCTACACATGATGTTTTGAATAAACTAATACAAAATATTTTGAATATGAATGAAGACTATTGATAGGTGGTGTGACAAAGAAATAATGTTAGCAGGCACTAAAGTATTATAATGATGTCAACCTGAGGCATAGTTCAATAGGCAATGTAATTATGAGATAAAAAGTGTCAAGAAAATACAGAAATATAAAAAAAAGTTCATTGATTGTTTATTAAAGATAACTACATTTCGCAATGGACAGGAAGCTTGGATGACCAATAATTTAAGACAGGTATTTTGGAAATCAAACTGAAGTTTATGCCAAATTATTGAATGTCAAAATAAAGGAGACACTGTGTTCCAATACATTAGACCAATGGAATATTTTATACAAACATACCAGTGGTATTTAGTAGCATTAAAAAATGTTTGTTTTGCATTTTAGAATGAACCAGGTTTAATCCCAAGAATATGCAGTGTAAGTTGTTTTGATAACTGACTAAAAGTATCTAAATGAAACCTTAGAATTTCTATTTGTCTACACTCGACCCTACAAAGGTAAATTCACTTTTGAGTTAGCTCTTACTAATATCATTTTTAGATATTAGCTAAAAACCTATAAATAATATATAGTATAAGGCTTTATTTCAATGCAAAATGATCACAATAAATATATTCATATGTATAGGTAGGTATTATAAAAATTATGCAATAGTTCTTAAATTAGATTATTTGGAGAAGTAGGTTGTTTATGTAGCACTTGTCTGGTCTGGTTTTATCTTCCTTGTTTGCTTAAAGGAGTCAGTCGGCTGACAATAAAGGAACTGAAGACGTTGTGGGCGTCTATTGTTCTGAGCATAGAGTTAATGATGTTTGAGTATTTTCATGGAGTAAAGAAGGCTGTTGTAGTTTGATAACTGGGTTGAAATATGATTGGATACTGATATCTGCTGCTAATGGATATCCCTAGGATGTTGATTTCATTTACACGAGTTAGGTTAGATATTTTTGGTTGAAGGATCTCGAGGTTGCACCTTGGTCTTGTGAAGATGATTTTTTTGGTTTTTCTTTTATTCAAATTTTCGTTTTTATGAGAGGCTCAGTTTCTTATGTTGCTAATTTTGCATCTGTTGATTGATGTTATTTCCCTGGATAATGAGGTATGTATTGTCTGCGTATTTGACTGCTTTCCTTGTTTTTGTGATGCTGCTGAGGTCCGAGGCTGCGAGGATGTTTTTGAAAGGTTCTAAGACTCCACTATTGATTGATTGTTTGGTAGAAATTTGTCATAGAAATTACATGGAATGTTTGTGTCCTGTTTAGGATCCAGTTGTAGATTTCTTTAGGAATGTCTATCAGTGGTCTGTGGTTACGATTCAAGATTGTCAGTAACATGCTTCAATTGTGTTGTGCTTGCTGTAGTACGGAAAGCAAATTGCTCTTCGTAATCATCTTTATTTTCTATTGTTTTGTTGAGATAGTATTTGATAATTAGCTTTTTAGACATTCTTGCTAGGACTGGTGTAATAGAGATTGGTCTGTAATCTGCTGGTTATTTTTGTAATTGGTGTGATGATTACACTTTTCCATTGTTGGCAATATTAAGGATTTTTAATGGATTCGTTGATCATTGTTGTAATCGGATCAGATAGAAATTTTGCCCTGGTCTTCAGAAACCAGTATGGCACACTAACGGGATTTGAAGATAGTAGGCTTTTCGATATATGGATTGTTGTTGGTCGGGCCTTCTTTGAGATTGGGAGTCTCGTATTTTTTCTTAATTCAGATTTTGGAGTGTGTTTATCAAGGTCGTTCGGTGTTAGATCAATATCAGCTTCATTTTAGTTTTTTTGTTTTTACCTCTAAATTTTTGGACGGATTCCCTGAGGGCTTTCTTTCGGATTGGTTTTGAAATCATGGCTAATGAGGCAGTTGTCGTTTTTATTTTTGATAAGTTTGGATTTTGTAATATCGTTTTGTTGGTTTCATCTTCGTTCTTCTTCATAAGTTTGTTCTTTGTCGTAGGATTGATTTGATGTATGATGTGATGAGATTAGGGTCGTTAAAAAGCTATTGTCTTTTTTGTAAAACAAGAATACTGATATGTTGTAGGTCTAGGTATTTAGATAAAAAGTTCCAAAGACAGATCGAGAGTATTATATAAATATTTACCTCTTTATGTAGAATAAATCTTTACTGCAGCAAACATAAAAATAATAAATAATATCAGTCAAGCCTTCGACTGTACTAACATAATAGAAATGAATGTAATCTAACCAAAAGATGTGTAAAAATATAAATATGGCTTCAACATAAAAACAACATCCCTTCAAGATCAAATCAAAACTATGTAATCATATGTATCTTGTTCTACACCCAAGCTGAAGCATGATATGATAACCAGTCAAGCTCACTTTACATAAACAAATAAATAAATAGCGCAAAAGTACTAAAACTTCTACATTAAAAAAACATACAAGAAGAGAAATGAGTTTGACTTTGATTCTAAATTGATGTATTGGCAGAAAAGGAACCTCTTGCACCAAATTTTGTTTAGATGAGGAGTGGTTTCTAACTGGTGATCTTCACTAATACAGCAGCAGCAGCAGCACACTGGAAGGTTTAGATGATGCTAATCTTCACCTCTCTCACTTCTTCAATTCACTCTTTTGACCGTCAAAGGAGCTGTCTCCCTACTCGAGCTCGCAATACCAAAAATTTTCTTAATGGGACAACATTTTGGAAGTTGTGCTGGTTGATTTGTTCTAATGTGATCTTCTTTTGTTGAGATCTAATAAGAGTTAAAGTGAACATTTTCAAAATTAGAATTTCTTGCTACAGATGGGTTTATTTATCTAATCGTTTTTTAGTGGAATTTGACATGATTTATTTTTGTTGAAATAGAAGAGCGTAGTCACATGTATGAGTTGACCGATAAGAATGAGATAACTATGTTTGCAAATCATGTTCGCTTCTAAAATATTGCAGAGTGCCATGCTACTCGTTTTGATAAAGTGCCTAGTCAGTTCATCTACATATATCTCCAGTGCAAAAGCAATTAGCCCAATTTGTGTTTTTTAGAGCAAAGTAAAGATTAAAAATATAAATACGACAAACTTTTCTAGGGAATAATGTGTGAACGAAACAGCTCTATGCAGTGATAAAAGAAACATTGTTATGTAGCCTAGGTCTCCTCGACTATTTTTACACACATTTCTTAATTTTAAAAAGAACAACCTTTTAATGTTAATACAATTTAAATAACGGGTAGAAATCTTATTAAAAAAGGATGCGTTTATTTTGTCCGGGGTTATAAAATAAATTTATCATGAACCAAAGCGGGGTGTATCCAGGATGTTTTCAGCGGGGAGAGGGTCGTGATAATCATTTTCGTACTTTTTACACAATGTACTGACAACAATGTCTAACATTATTTTTGAATGTATTTATAATAGCAATAGTGTTTTTGATTTTAAACAGAAATCATAGTGTAAATACATATGGAAAGGTTTCGCTGGTGAAATTGGAAGCTTATCCGCATGTTGGTTCAGTTGAAAGTCCATATTTTAAACTATATTTAGGTACTAATAAAAAAAATTTCGCGAAATTATAGGCCTTTAAATCTGGGTGGAGGTCGAATTGATTTTTCTGACCCCACGATCTATTATAATTAATTTTATATTAAGTAAAAAGATAACACTTTCATCAACCAAAATTTAATGTCTTTGTTCCAAATTGAAATGATTGCGTTCTATTGGATACAACATTTAGCCAATCGGCAGTAAGGTAGTTGGTTAGGTTATATGTGGGTAAAATGATCGTATATTGCGCTTTATTTTTGTTTTATTATTTATTGACACTATGCTAGTCGCAAATTCAACAAACTACACACATGTGGACAGCAACAACGCCTCGTTTTCTGTGGCATCGCCTAATTCCACCACGGTGGTCATAATCAGCGTGATCGGCACAGTTATGGCCGGCATAGCCTGTGTTCTCAACAGCCTGGCCCTGGTTATATTCATCCGATATAAGTCGACCTCGCTCAAGTCGGGCATACGTATGCTAACTGTCGTCGAAATCCTGCTAACCGCCAGTCGAGTTGTGTCCGATATTTTCTTCTTCACTCACAACAACTTCGCCTACACCTGTTTCACCATCACCAGTATGCTGTTGTGTCTGAGGAACTGGTGGATTGGTGTCATCACCGTGCTACGCTGCATCGTTATCTTCAGACCGCTGGAGGCCGTCCAGTTGCTGACCCAGCAACGACAGACGCTGGCCTTCGTCATGGTGTCCATTCCCAGTGTGGTCATTAACATCCTGCGTCACGTCTGGTACTTTGTCCTCTCTTCTCTGGACATGGACGTGCCCGTCTTCATCTACCAGGTGGGCCTGCCTGTCCCCATGGTCGTGGTTACCTCAATCACCATGGCGATTCACCTGATCCGGTTTCCCTCCATCTCGCCGCGTGGTTTCCCCACCTCCAACACGGTGCATCGTGCCACCCGCACTGTGCTGGCGCTGGCCGTCACCTTCTCCTGTCTGCAGACGCCGGTGCTGATCAATTCGATTCTGGTGCACCTGCACGTCAGTCGCAACAGCACGTGGAACGCCGTGTGCAACCTGCTCAGTTTGTCCGACTCCTCGGTGAACTTTCTCATTTTCCTGACCAGTTCGCGCAACTTTAAGCTCGGTCTGACAGCCTTCCTGCGCTGTCAGTCCAGTTCGGACCAGCACGCCATCTTGCCCGGGGCCAGTGTATCGCATTGCATGGAGAACGGTGGCTCTTTTCGCATTCCTAGTATGAGAAAGTACACTGTAAATAGATACGACCCCGCAACTCATAGCCCTGCCAGAGCAAGTGCCCACCAGGCCGATAATTATATACCGCTAATGACAGAAGTGGCACCAGCAGAGAAGAATTCAGTTCAGTAGTAGAGCTGAAGACTTACTTCTTCCATAATATCGGTTGTATATTTTAATTTGTATGTATGACATTGATTGTTAGTCTAAAAATGTCCAAAATATATATTTTTTTAATTTTAAAATTTTGAGTAGAAATGTGTATTTAAAAAACATTAAAATAAGATCTGGTTGATTTAAAAAAACAAACAAATAGTGAGGATCCATGCTTGCCATAGTTTTAAGTTTAGTGCACTAAATTTCTTTTGAGTAATAACTAAAGGTTGGGCTTATTTGAAACCCCTTATTGAATTCTATCCACTATTTTGTAACGTTGAAAGGTAATCCATGAATTTGTGTTTAAGAGTAAAAATAAAAAAAACAGGTACACTTTGATAAAAATATACTACTTATTTATATTACTCGCAAGTGATAGCCCAGGACAGCTGGGCATAATCATTGCCTGAGCAATATAAAATATTCGTATATTTCATATCAAAGCGCAAAATTAAAGAAAATTTGCCAATTTTGCATAAGAAGAGAAAAAGTTGAAGATATTCAAAAGAAAAATATTGGAAGCCTGCTTTTTATTAAAATGGCACTCACGCTGTCAAAGCAGGTTCTGGCAATTAAAGTGTCTAAGAGTAATAATAAAAAAACAGGTATACATGATAAAAATATACTACTTATTTATATTACTCGCTCTATCAATATCAAAAAATATATTCAGTGTTAGAAACTTCAGTTTTTAGCCTTCACTAATAGTAGATATATATAGATACAATAGATACACAACATGACATAAAAGTTTAGCAGTAATAAGTTAGGAAAAACTGAAAACAAACCAGTAAATCTCGTGTAGCTACTTTTGAGTAAATAGTCTTACAAAATAGTAAAGTTATTGCAGGAATTTTCAATTAAAATAGATAGTACACTATTTATTTAAATATAAACAAGATTTAAAAGAACAATTTAAAAAATGTAAGGATGACAAAAAGCACAAAGAATTAGGTTTTCTGTAAATCAGTTTTGTATATTTGATATAGTTAAAGTTTAAGAAGTCTATGCATAAACTACATTTTTTATGATATGTCAGTTGGTATAAATGATCAAACTACCAATTTACACATGTCAACATATTTTAAAAATCAGTAATAAGTGGAGCCCCTGAAAAGTGGTAAATTTGGGGACATAAAGAAAGTGGTAGCTGCAATAGTGAATCGAACCCCCTCTAATACCAACCACCCTAATCAAATGACACAGCAATGATTCTTGCAAATATGGGATGAGGTTCTGAAGAATACTGCAATGTTAACTGTAGAACTCTCACTGTATGGCCAAACTATTCTAATTGTATAGGAAGATAGTATAGTTTTCTCTATTAGGCAAATAGTACTCCAAACTATTTTTGTTCTGATTCAATGCAAGAAAATAAATTTATTGAATTTCATAAATTGTAAGTATTAATTGTGCATTGATAGTTTTTTTAGTCAGACCAGACATGATCCTTATTGTCAATATGTCTCAAAGCAAGATGTTTAGAAAATGTTGCACATAAATTATTTAGATGTCCTGGTGAATTCATCTAGACTGCCAGATGTTGTCATCAAAGATTGTTTAGATATCTGATGACTTTTTGTAGTGTGTCAATAATATAATTGAAATTCACAATAATTCTAAATCCTAAGATTTCAGATGTTCTAACACACTTCTACCTCTAACCTAATATATACACTTACCTAAATCTCTAACTAAATTAAAAATTCTATCCATGACTAGTGCAAAAAGAAGTTACTAAGCTGAAAATAAATGAATTTCTGTAAATGTAATAAACAATTTAGACACTGATCAATAAAACATTGATTATGGAATTCCTGAATTACAGGCCATACATTTTGAGAATATATCTGCAGTAACATTTTAATCAAAGAAATAAGGTACAATTAAACTCCTAGAACTTATTCCTCCTCTAAACAGTTATACCTGGAATGTGTACCTCCTTTTCAATGATTTGATGAAGATTACTTGACAACAGTACACTATATTATGTCTATTAATATGACTGTTTCTGTTTAATTGAGCCACACCTGACCAAACAAGAAATTCTGTATTGTCTACACAGCATCTAAAAAATGTCTCATAAAATTATAAGTGTCTGTTGTGGTCATCATGATGCAACTCCAAGGATGGTCTCTAAATGGGCTATGTAATAATGCTGTGGCAACATTATCATTGGTTGTGACACTTTTCCTGCATCCAGAATTCTTATATATTATGAACAATAAATATATTACTAATATTGGTTCTGGGTATAAGACTAGCTATGAAAATTTGAAAAAAATACCAGTTTTTGTATGTTATATTCTAATAGAATAGAAACAATACTCATATGACATGTTTTAGTTATATATGCAAAAATGTATTTTAGAAAAACATATGCTATTTCATACAAAACAACGTTGAATTATAAAAGTTATCTTATACTAAAAATTAAGTGGTTACTTTTTATCAGGCTTTGTAGTACAAGGGTTAAATACATTATAGGTTACTGTTAAAGGGGTGCTAATATATCAGGCTAATGTTATAAGAAAATTAATTATTCATATTTTTCAACCTCTTCAATGTAATATTATAATTATGGCATTCTTTTAACTTGCAGGAATGAGATACCTTTACCTTCCAAATAAATAAATAATAGACATAATACAATTTAATGTTATGAGATATTCTTGTTATTGAATACATATATAAAATGTTTGTAATAATAAGTAAATAATGAAATTATCTTGTCTTTATCTTAAATTGAATGAATTTATTCAATTTGTTTTAATCATGTCATATTTGGCCCATAAAATGCAGCTTGAAAATATGAATCAATTGATAACTAGGTTCTGATTTATATAAATTATGATTAAAATAGAATATATACCATTATAATAATAGTATAATAAAATCAATTATAGAAAATTAAAGATATCTGTCCATTGATCAAGTGAATAGTATTATTTATCTGACAAATTATTGTTTTATTTACCTAATTATTGTTATTTTCTAGCAAAAAGGCCACTGAATATATTTGTCCAAAAGGATAAGCACTATTAGGAGTAAATGATATAGCTAGAGACAGATCAGATGAGGAAATGGAAGCTAATTCAAGTGACAACATTAAAGAATAATTAGATATAGAGTATGTGTTTTAAATGTTATTGCTGATAGACAAGTATCTATAAATCTATTTCTTAGTATAAATAAATCACTTTTACTGAATTTAATTTTAAACAAAGACATGAAGAAACAGACTAACAAAGAGTATTTATTTAAAATGACTATTTTTTAACATATTGAAAAATTGGCTAGAAAGTTTTAATAATTGGGATGGCTGACTTTTAACAAAACGGCACATCAAAATATAATTTAGGGAACAATTTTTATAGGTACAGGGCTGGAAAAAAGAAACTGTAATACCTGAAGAAATTGCATTTTTCATAATTATTTTTTCTTTAATAATTTTGTTGTTGTATATATGCATTAGTGAATGTTTAACATTTGAAAGCATCAATCAACAAGTGGTTAGCCCTGAAAAGGGCTGTCATTGCATTCTCATAAAGGGAAAGTGACTCAGTAGTCACAATAACACCCATGACTGTTGATCACTTGATGGCAGCAGTTGGGCATTGATTGCAGAAGGTTTTCGATTAGCTGAGGTGGCAAATTACGGAAGATATCACTTGCTGCATTGAAGAGCTCCTGCAGTCCATGAATGACCCTCCTGTCAAGTTCTACCTTGACATGAGCCCAAACATTCTCAATGGGGTTGAGGTCATGACTGTGATGTCCTCCTGCTTGAACCAGAAAAGTGTCACACATGCCTTTTGGGGCATGGCATGTAGACAAACTCCTCAACAGTGGCAAAAAATGGCAGCACTAGTTGTTGGAGGATCTGTAGGTAGCCTTGGGCATTGTGACTACTAAGTCACTTCCCCTTTATACAATGTGAAAACAGCCTTTTTCAGGGCTAACCACTTGTTGATTGATGCTTTCAAATGTTAAACATTCACTAATTATTCATATATACAACAACAAATTTATTAAAGAAAAAAATAATTATGAAAAATGCCATTTCTGCAGGTGTCACAGTTTCTTTTTTTCCAGCCTGTATATGAAATGTTAATTTCATAGATTTTTTGTAAATATAAACATATCTACATACATCTAAATTATCTTTTAGTATTGTCTTCAACTTTCAATCATATTTCTGCACTTTTATATAGGAAACATGATTAAAATGTAGGTTCATTTTATTTTTTTTTATCAGTGCTAATAATAAAAATTTGCACATAGAAGATTACAAATAATGAAACACAGGGATTGCATGATACTATAAAAATATGTACAATGAGTGCTGCTATAAGGAATGTGACAGATAGTTTTTAACCAAAGTTCAAAATTAAGTATAATAAGCATACTAGATTGAATGCTTTTTATAGTATTTCATAAATAAAGTTAGTGTCATCGTTACCTATAGAAAAATTATATTTTTCCAAAATAGTGCTCATGCCTTTCATTACTTCGAAAAAATTGTTCAGTAATCATTTTAATGTCAATATTGGCTGTTTTTGTTTTGTGCATATGAGCAATAATCTACTGGTTTAAACAAGCTTGCATCATTGTGGCTCTGAGATATGTTTTGATTCTTCTCAGTGTTGAGAACGTTCTTTCTAATGTTGCTGATGTTGCTGGTATTGTGTATCTCTGATAGCAGAGTCTTCAAAACCACTTGACTATTAAAAGCATCCCAAATAGTTGAATTTTTTGTCACTTATCTTTATTTTCAAAAATCTATTGCAGCAATGGCAATTGTATTTTTTAGCAATCTGTGTCTATATTGTGTGAATATATTTTCAGAAATGAGTCTGGAATGGTAATATCATTGCTGTTATTGGCATAGGAGAGCAAAAATGTTTCGAATTGACAAACAACATCAAAACTCTTTTGGTGAAACCATTGTAGCACATAGATATACATATAGTAATATAAATATATAGTTTAAAAGGGAACAAAGTAAAATATGAAATATTGGGGGGTCTATTGGATACTTTAGCCCCCCAACAAAAATTTTGGGGGGCTACTGCCCCCCCTGTTCCCAAGTGCCTGAAAGTACTCCAGGCAATGTGTCAACATTGGTCAGTGTAGTTTACTGCAAAGTTATTTATTAATAAAGTATTGCTTTATTTGATGTTCTTTGTAATAATGAAATACTCATTGTTTCATTAATCTAGCTATTCATTTGAACAGTTAGCCATAGGAAAATCCTTAAGTTTTACTATTTGTTGTCTATATCAATACCAACCTTTAAGATTTTTTATAAAGTTGATTTTAATAAGATCTTAGGTGCAGAAAATATATTTAAAAAGCAGATTTCATGTGCAAGTACAGGAAACTTTATGAAAAATATTGATTTTCTAGTGCAGATGTAAGAAAGATTTTTAATAATAAATTTACAAAGTTAAGTATTAAAATAAGCTGTTTTAAATTATATTTTTCAATAACAAAACTATTCAAATCCAAATTTGCATCTCATATTTTTCATTAGTAAATAATAATAAGCATAAATTTATAAGTTTAGAAAGTGGAAGAGGCGCAACTTTTTAATGTAACAATTAAATTTTAGGCGTAGATATTTTGGTGAAAAAATCTTGCCGACCTCACTAAACGTACATACAGTAACTGGGCTGGGAATAACCAAGCCATTTTTTTATTTTCTTGTGAAGATCTCTAGAACTGATTAAATAAAACTTACTTAGTACCATTTATAAAAGCTATTTCACTAATGACGATATGCAAGAATAATACAGGTAATGTTTGACCACAAAAGTCCATTTTCACTGTTCAAATTGTAAAAAATTGAAATTTTGCTGCAGCAGTGAGTGCATTTTGTAAATTATTATTTAGAAATTTAAACAATATTTAGAAATTCTTGATCATACTGTTATTGTAAAAAAACAATATTATCTATCAAAATCTTTAAAATTAATTCTGTAGTAAATATTTGTATAATTATTTCCTTTATTCAATAAATCTTTTGTTTTAAAAATATTTTTAAACTATTGGTATAAAAAAGAGCATCATAGTATAATAAAGTAAAATGTTTAAAGGTTAATAAACTAACTATACCTTCTATGCTATGAAGATTAATAACGCTTGTTTTAAAATATTATTAGATATTACTAAAATTAGAGAACATAGACTAAACAAACATAAAAAAAACTTACATATTGTTTTGTTTTATACTGAGTTAATATAACAAATATAGCAGTTAGTATAATTTGATAGTAGGTGTTCCTACAACTGTAAAGTAATCAATTAATTTTTATTCACCAGCAAAGCCACTACGAGACAGGTTTCGACCTTTTTGTGCGATTCACCAGCAGC